>JAXIVJ010009053.1:0-52763 GCA_036785665.1 Chirona hameri
GCTCCTGCCTACCTTTTAACCCTATTTGTAACAGGGGGAGGGGTGGATTCCGCCCCCTCATGTTTTTCGCAGATATCACCAGAACGGCTGGAGCAGGCCCATGCAATTTTGGGCCTTTTCATAGAATTGAATACCGCATTTGGAGTCAAAAATTTGAGTTTTTAACCTGAACAGAGGCCGTTCCAGGGCACATTTTTGGGTGGGTTCGGAGGCGACATTTAGCGATAATACGGAAATGCGATCTTCACGGTTTCTTCCTAACTGCCTCAAGTATGAAGAAGTTACATCGGCTTACGGTGATTGCAACAAGTTAAAATTAGTTGATGTTAATGAAATATCATAAAAATTGCATGGCAGAGGCGGTTTCAGGGGCTTGAAAAGGGGGGGGGGGGGGGTTCCAGGAAGTATTCAATGCTTGGCGAGAAGCCAATAGAGCGATGCAAGGGGCATGTATAGCTATCAAGATGTAAAAGATAGCTTCTGTTTCCATTATTTGCATAATTTATTACATATAGAGTTTCAGGGGCGTGTTTAGGCACATGAGAAGGGGGGTGACTGGCATGGTGATGACGATATGCCAGCGATAACGGCGCAATAGACGTTTAGCTTATAATGATATATGCACATTTGAGGCCAGAAAAGGGAATAACGTCATTTTTTGCAGAGGCGCGCTCAGGAATGGAAGAAAGGGAGTCATATTATTGCAAGGAAACTAAGAGGCATGGACGTACAATGACATAACATACTGCAGTTTTCGGATGAAACACGCACCACAGGCTACTCTACGAACGATTATAAGATAATAGGCGAGTCCAGGTAGGGTATAAGGGGGGTAAGCAATGTTAATTGAAGTTGTAAGTGAAATAGTCACTGTTGACTAGTTAGTATCATAATAGCGGATAATATACTTATCAAAAGGTCTTGCACCGCCCCAGTTTGGATCCTGGGTACGCCTATGATGAAGTACAACATGCAAAAAGGAACTATCTACGATCAGTAACATATTTATAGTGCTGGGTAACAGCTTGTCTGCGGTTAATATTTTTTCCCAATTTGACCTCCCTTTTTCATTAACCTGGTACCGCCTATGGAAAAATATGATTTATAAACTGTTTTTTCTAATGTCACAATCACATACCATTTCATTTATAAAAAAACAACATAACAAATTGTTTTATTACGCATTTACTTCACCCCCATATTGAGTGACCTGCACACGCCTATGATTTTCGAATTTTCAAACGTCACCGTCATATATCAATTTCCAATTCAATCTCTATCGATTCCTATTAGTTGTAATTAAAATCGGTCGATAAACATGTAAGCTATGTTGGATCAAAAATACTACTAAAAGTTGTTGTTTTTGCCCCCCTGTTGCCCCCCTATCCAAAATTTAGATTTTGTATTATTTAGAAATGTAGATCGGGTTGAGGGGAACCAAACACCGTTTCGTTTTTGAAAATCGGACGGGTAGATCTCGAGATCTCCGGGGGGGGGGGGGGGGCGGAATCCGCCCCCCCCTGTTACAAATAGGGGTAGCCAGGAGCCTGGTAGGGGAAAAACAATTATACGAAAGCACTTTATGAGAATATATCGACTTCTCTTCACAAGAAGCATCTAAGAAGACACATCAATAATGGCATGTTCGTGAGAAAAACAAAGAAAAAGAATCGTGCATAGTTGTATTGCGTGAATACGGCATACAGGCGGCATGCCACAGTCATGTGTACGAAACACAAAATCAATGTTATAAAGCCAAAACATAACACAACGCATTGGGCACCATTCAAGCCGAACCCATCATCGTTTGAAAACACACACCACGCATCTCTGCACAAAACACATCTCTGCTTCAGCTATTTGGCTGCACAATCGCGATTTAATCAATCGAATCTTATGTTCATGCGCTCAGTGTTTGGTGGCTAGCTGAACATTTTGGGAATGTTCCCGTTATCGGCACCAGGCCGACGCACGCGGCGCCCTGAACTTGTCATGTACCTCGTGAAAGTGGAACGGTAGACTCTATGAAGACTCTTCCCATAGCTGATCAACTATCTCACACGCAACGCCGATAATACACAATACACAACACGGGCCGATAATACACTATACACAACACGGGCCAATAATACACAATACACAACACAGGTCGTTAATACACAATACACAACACGGGTCGATAATACACAATACACAACACGGGCCGATAATACACAATACACAACACGGGCCGATAATACACAATACACAACACGGGCCGATAATACACAATACACAACACGGGCCGATAATACACAATACACAACACGGGCCGATAATACACAATACACAACACGGGCCGATAATACACAATACACAACACGGGCCGATAATACACAATACACAACACGGGCCGATAATGCACAATACACACACGGGCCGATAATACACAATACACAACACGGGTCGATAATACACAATACACAACACGGGCTCCATGTTTACAAAACATGGGCTGATAATACACAATACATATCACGGGCCGATAATACACAATACATAACACGGCCGATAATACACAATACACAACACGGGCCGATAATACACAATACACAACACGGGGCCGATAATACACAACACAACACGGGCCGATAATACACAATACACAACACGGGCCGATAATACACAATACACAACACGGGTCGATAATACACAATACACAACACGAGCTCCATGTTTACAAAACATGGGCTGATAATACACAATACACAACACGGGCCAATACTACACAATACACAACACGGGCCGATAATACACAATATAACACACGGGCCGATAATACACAATACATAACACGGGCCGATAATACACAATACACAACACTGGTCGATAATACACAATACACAACACGGGTCGATAATACACAATACACAACACGGGCCGATAATACACAATACACAACACGGGCCGATAATACACAATACACAACACGGGTGAGGTTCGAGCTTTGAAAGCGCGCACCTAATGCAACTGAGAAAACACAACATTATAGCATGAAAATGATTCGCCAACACAGGGGCGTCGCCACCGGGGTGGAAAGGGGGGGGGGGGGCAGCAGGGGCCCGCCCCCCACTCTAAAAAAGTGTGTGTGTGTGTGTGCGTGTGGGGGGGGGGGGGCTGCCCCCCGCTACAACCACGATCCAAACCTTAACCCTATTTGTAACAGGGGGGGGGGGGGGGGGGGGGGCGGATTCCGCCCCCCCCTCATGTTTTTCCCAGATATCTCCAGAACGGCTGGGAGCAGGCCCATGAAATTTTGGAACTTTTCATAGAATTGAACTCCGCATTTGGAGTCAAAATTTTGACTTCTTAACCTGAACAGAGGCGGTTTCAGGGCACAGTTTTGGGTGGGTTCGGAGGCGACATTTGGCGATAATACGGAAATGCGATCTTCCACGGTTTCTTCCTAACTGCCTCAAGTATGAAGGAGTTACATCGATTTACGGTGATTGCAACAAGTGCAAATTAGTTGATGTTAATTAAATATCATACAAATTGCATGGCAGAGGCGGTTTCAGGGGCTTGAAAAGGGGGGGGGGAGTTTCCAGGAAGTATTCAATGCTTGGCGGGAAGCCAATAGAGCAATGTAAGGGGCATTTATAGCTATCAAGATGTAAAAGATAGCTTCTGCTTCCATTATTTGCATAATGTATTACATATAGAGTTTCAGGGGCGTGTTCAGGAACATGAAAAGGGGGTGGCTGATGATGGCATGGTGATGACGATATGCCAGCGATAACAGCGCAATAGACGTTTAGCTTATAATGATATATGCACATATGAGGCCAGACAAGGGAAAAAAACCATTTTTTGCAGAGGCGCGCTCAGGAATGGAAGAAAGGGGGTCATATTATTGCAAGGAAACTAAGAGGCATGGGCGTACAATTACATAACATACTGCAGTTTTCGGATGAAAGACGCACCACAGGCTACTCTACGAACGATTATAAGATAATAGGCGAGTCCAGGTAGGGTAAAAAGGGGGGTAAGCAATGTTAATTGAAGTTGTAAGTGAAATAGTCAGTGTTGACTAGTTAGTATCATAATAGCGGATAATATACTTATCAAAAGGTCTTGCGCCGCCCCAGTTTGGATCCTGGATACGCCTATGATGAAGTACAACATGCAAAAAGGAACTATCTACGATCAGTAACATATTTATAGTGCTGGGTAGCAACTTGTCTGCGGTTAATATTTTTTCCCACTTTTACCCCCCTTTTCACTAACCTGGTACCGCCTATGGCAAACAAATATTATTTATAACTGTTTTGTCTAATGTCTCAATCACATACCATTTCATTTATCAAAAAACAACATAAAAAAATGGTTTTATTACGCATATACTTCACCCCCATATTTAGTGACCTGCACACGCCTATGATTTTTGAATTTTCAAACGTCACCATCATATATCAATTTCCAATTCAATCTCTATCGATTCCTTTTGGTTGTGTTAAAATCGGTCAATAAACATGAAAGCTATGTTTGATCAAAAATACCACTAAAATTTGTAGTTTTTGCCCCCCTGTTGCCCCCCTATCCCAAATTTATATTTTTTTTTGTATTATTTAGAAATGTAGATCGTGTTGAGGGGAACCAAACACCGTTTCATTTTTGAAAATCGGACGGGTAGATCTCGAGATCTCGGGGGGGGGGGGGGGGGGGGGGGGCGGAATCCGCCCCCCCCCTGTTACAAATAGGGGTAGCCAGGAGCCTGTTACAAATAGGGTTAAAGGGAATGTTTCACGTTTCTGAAAGTTGTCAAATATACGCTGGTTGTAGTCGAAAATATGAAGCATGTGCGCAAGTGCTGCTGAAAACGATGGTGAGAATTTTCTCTCGAAAGCCACTTAACTTTATACAAATTAAGCCGGAAGAAAACCAGGGGAGGGGGGGGGGGGGGGGGCAAAAAACGCCACTCTAGCCCAGAGGTGGATAATTGTCCAAATGTCAGGGGGTGCTTTTCTCCGGCGGCTCTCAAATCCATGTTTTGGGCTCAGAAGGGTAACAACGCTTAACCCTCGCCCTACGGGGGGGGGGGGACCTGACAGGGCCCCCTGAGGTGTTTCTTGCATAACTTTGTACACATGCAGCACATCTTGCTGAAATTTTTGGTAACTGAGCTTACAACAATTATACGTATGCTGTAAAAAAAATTATTGCAATTATTGAAGTAGTTTGGGAAATAATCATGTTTTGATGATGTCATGTTGGTGGAAAAACGATAAATAGTTGACAAATGGTAGATAACAGACTTTTAAAGTAAATTGCAAGCGCAATTCACCAAAGATACAAAATGACATTCTCTTTAAAACGGCAATCTCGGATTTACAAAAGAAGAAGGGTTTTTGACCCCTAATTTTTTTTTTTACAAAATCCCCACAAAATCAAAATTTCAAAGATTTTAGAAAAACCGGAATATATGTGAGAGAACGGAGTATTGAAAGTACCCATACCAAATTTCAAAGTAATATCTTCATTTTGACTGAGTGATGGCTCCCTAAGGGTAAGAAACTGATGACGTCATTTTTTAAAATAACTTTTTAAAACTTTTTCGACAAGATACGAACAAAAAGTTACCTTTTCTCTATTTCCGAGTCAAAACTAGTCTAGGAACATGCCTTTTTATTTACATTTATCAATTTATAATTTTGAGGTTTTCTGAAGAGCAAAAGCGCTGTTCTGGACGTGGTAAATCCGAGGTCATTCACTTGACCTGGAAGGCCATCCGTTGACCTGAAATCTAAAAATCGCATACTGTTAGATTGCTCTCATAACAGGCAACGTGCTGGTTCTTACTGCATTGCTCTAAGTTGCTTGGCTTACAAGTTAATAGGGTGGCCTGTCAGGCCCCGATTGATTGTTTATTTTGATCTGAGCCTCATGGTTCTGGCGCACTTGTCTTGGGTGATGGAAAGAATCTGAGACCGTGATGAGGATTAAGTGATGTAATTACCTATGTAAAACCAAAAGTTTAGATTAAGTATGCTCATACAATATTTTAAATAACAAATATGTTATTTTGACAGCCACAAAAGATGTTAATTTACGGATGTACGCATAAAGTTTGATGTGGTCTGTCAAGAATTTACATATGACGCCTTAAACAAATACTTTTGTTCCACTTCACACATTCACTTACATTCATCCTTAATCAATATTTTGTTGCCTCGATGTGCGGCGAAATGTGACGGTGGTGGTCGTGTTTTGCGATTTGAAATGCATTTTTAGGTTAGTTATGCTGCTTGTGTTGCATTTTTTCTCTATGTATATTTTTTAGATCGACTATTAGTAATGTTCTTTGAGTGAACTTTACAGGTTTGGTTGGTATTTATTAAGGATTAAACTAGGGATATGTAGTCTGGTGTATCCATAGCTCCATTCTTTTTCATTATTTTAGATTAGAAAATAACCATACTTAAAACTATTTGAAGTGCACTGGTTTCGGTGATACCTACATGACAGTTTAAAAACAATTTCTCTCTGTAGAAATATACTTGAATTATATATATTATCGGAAATGCCAAATGTGTCAATTTGACAATTTTAGTCAATTTTAGATGGACTACAAGGCTTGATCACGCTCATCTTGTCTCTCTTGGATCTGCTATTGGAAATATGTTCATGTTGTATCAACACCCTCTTACAAATTTATATATAACTGTCTAGATTGATATTGCACTCCTTTCTTCACCACACTCTTGGATTTGACCCACTTTTGACTTTCTTGCAAAACTGGGGACGGATCCCTCGCAGGATGAACAGGATCATTCACCATTGCTCATTGTCCATGGGAGCATAGGTAATGGGGATGCCTTATAGGGGCGGAACTTTATATCTCTTTGGGAGGGCCCGCCCCCCCCCCCCAATGATGTGCTGAGCCCCCCCCCAATGGTGCTGCGAGCCTTCCCCAATGCTTTTTTTATCTCTCCAAATTTGTGCCCTTCCAAAATTTCAAGGACTATTCGTATAGATTGTTCTGTTTTGAATTTTGCGTATTTCATTACATCAAGATGTGATTCCATCTTAGGCATCTGAGAAGTATACGAGCATTGCGATTTCATCTGCGACTGATTTTTCGATTATGATATAATGAATAGGTTGGTAGCAAGGATTGTCTTCTGCTAACAAGTTCGTAGATACAAGGTGCAAGCGTTTAGGTTAGCGAATAGCGGAGGGGGAGCATGAACAATTAGCCATCGGTGTACTCTATTTAAATGGTGTTCAATGGAGTTTGCTGTAAATGTATTGTTTGCCTGGAATAGGGCTGATAGATGATGCAGCCTTCTTGGCTCCCTGGTATTGCAATATCCTAAATATCCAGCATCCGTGCTAACATAATACGTTTGGTACGGAGGAACATCGAGGGCATCGAGCCATCAAAAGGCATCCGGCCATCGTGGCCAGGGGGCCTAGGGGGCCATCTCAGGCCCCTCCAGGAGGTTAGCGGAGCTCGGCCTGAGGAGGGCCTTGGTTGACCTGAGGAGCCCTTGGTTAGCCTGAGCGGGCCTCGCTGGGCCTGGGGAGGAGCTCGGTCGGCCTGAGGGGGCACTCCATCGACTTCAGGGAGTCCTTCGTACGCCTGAGGGGTCCCAGTCTGCCTGAAGAGCCATTGTTCGGCCCGAGGGTTCTCCTGCCGGCCTGAGAGTGCCCCAGTCGGCCTGGTCGGTCACATAGATCCTTTGTCGGCCTGAGGGGGTCTCTGTCGGCCTGAGTGGCCCTCGGTTCGCCTGAGGAAACCTCGGTCGGTGTGAAGGGGCCCTGAGTGGGCCTGGGGACCCTCGGTTGGCCTGAGAGGCTCTCGTTCGGCCTGAGGTGACCTCGGCCAGCTTGAAGGGGCTTTTTCGGTCTTAGGGGCCCTTGGTCGGCCTGAGGGGCTCTCAGTCGGCAAGAAGGGCCCTTGGTCAGCTTGAGGAGCCCTTGGTTGACTTGAGGAGGCCCTTTTTCGGCATGAGGTGCCTTCGGTCAACTTGAGGATGTCCTATTTCGGCACGAGGGACCTTCGGTCAGCTTGAGGAGGCCCTCAGTTGGCCTGAGGAACCCTTAGTCGGCCTGAGTGGCCCTCGCTCGGAGTGTAGGGTTCCCTAGTAAGCCTGTGGGGCTCTTCCGGCGGCCTTAGGGGGCTCTCGGTCGACTTGAGGGGGCGATCGGTCGGCCCGAGTGGCTCTTGCCAGACCTGAGCGGGCCCCAGGCTGGTCTAAGAAGGCCATTGTCTAGCCCGGAAAGAGCCCGGCGGTTTGAGAGGGGCCTCAGTTGGTTTGAGACGGTATTTTCCAGGCCTTGAAGCCTTAGGTTCCTTGTCGTTCTGAAATGATCTTTGTCGGGCCTGAGAAGGCTCTATGCCTGTCTGAGAGGTTCGTTTGCCAGTCAGAAAGGACCTTCAATCGTTCCCGGGGGGGGGGGGGGGGGGGCTTTTGCCCCTAAATCCTTAAGAGAGAACCCTCCGCTTCTTTGAAAGGATCATGGGTCGACCAGAGATGACCACCGTCCGATCTGAGAGGGCCTTACGCTTGTCTAAGCGGGCCATTGTCAGACCTAAGAGGGCCCTGTGCCAGTCTGAGAGAGCTCTCGGTCATTCTGGAAAGCCCTTAGCCGAGCTGAGAGAACCATTGGTCGGTCGGAAGCAGTCTTGCAGACTCGAATTCGGAATCTGTGTTGATTGGAGTCGGTAATTTTTGCCGGAGTTGGAGTCAGTTAAATTATGCCGACTCCGGCTGTCATGTGAGGATTATGCATGGACGTGTTTTTTAGATGTATTTTTAATTGGCCACCGATGGCGATAATGTAACATTTTACGGATTCGAAATGTTGTTGCTGTCTTTAAAAAAAACGACCGAAATATATGACCGAAAGAGCAATTTCAGTTAACAAGTAATTTGTTAATTTTATAGGCTGAAAGTTAGAAATTGGGGGAAATTTTTACAGTATTTTTTCCCCTATATGAAACGGACAAAGCGGCTCCATAATTGTAATAATTGTAATAGTTTAATAATAAGTATATTCTTGTATTTGTTTTAGCACTGTTTTGAGAACAATTGAAGACATTGCAATAACAATAATACATAACCTTATTCTCATAATGCCGAAAAATATTAAACAAAAGAAGTCAAATTAGGGAGCTTTCGGCTTGCGCCTTCATCAGCCATAAATGTATATATTTTATGCTTACATAAATGATACATTTATGGCTGATGAAGGCGCAAGCCGAAAGCTCCCTAATTTGACTTTGTTTTTTAAAATATTTTTCGGCATTATGAGAATAAGGTTATTTATTATTGTTATTGCAATAAGTATATTCTATAATAATTATACTTTATTTATTGTACATTTAGTTTCAATTTGAGCATTCGGCCGTTGGCCCCCCTCCAACCGATTTCATAAAGTTCCATCACTGATGCCTTACCTATGTTATTAAACCTTGTTATGCCTGAGACCTCTCTTATTGAAACATGTGTGTCTAAAACAGTATTATGATAGCTTGACAGGACCTGAGGCTACTGTAGAAGCAAAACAATGTTACAGTTATGCAATTTGTTCTATCAGTTTAGACTTTTGCTTGTGTTATGTTAGTTGAACAGACCTTTTTATTTTAGGGGGTGCCTTTGATAGTGAGAGGGTGGGTGCACTTTTGAGCTCAGAAGGTGCTTGAACACCCTCAAAGCCCCTAATTCTCCACCCCTGCACCAGCCAATGGCGTTCTGCTGAGACCCCAGCCAATGCCGGGTTAATTCTCGTACATTGTCAAAGCCTTGTACTCCTCTCAGACGTTACTAGCATACACTGAAAAACAATGAGAACTTTGACTAGTCTTCCTTCGAGAGCTTCACCGGCGCTCGACCGGCATACCACCTCTACCACCACAGGACCCTCTAAAGGACAGCAAAGGCCCTCTACAGATCGGCAGGGGCCTCTAAAGGCCGCCAGAGGGCCCTCTACAGATCGGCAGGGCCCTCTAAAGGCCGACAGAGGGCCCTCTACAGATCGGCAGGGCCCTCTTAAGGTCAACAAAGAGCTCTCTACAGAGTGGCTGGGACTCTCTGCAGGTCGACAGGGCCCCTAAAGGCTGGAAGAGGGCCCTCTACAGGTCGACAGGGTCCTCTAAATGCCGACAGAGTCCCTCTGCAGATTGACAGGGCGATCTACAGATCGGCAGGGCCCCCTAAAGGCCAACAGGGCATCTAAAGGCCGACAAGGACCTCTAAAGGCTGGAAGGGCCCTCTAAAGGCCACCAGGGCCCTCCAAAGACCGGCAGAGAGCCCTCTATAGATTGGCTGGGGCACTCTACAGACCGGCAAGGCCCCTACAGGCTGAAAGAGGGCCCTCTTCAGGTCGGCAGGGCCCTCTAAATGTCAGCAGAGGCCCTCTACAGATTGGCAGGTTGATCTACAGATCCGCAGGGCCCTCTAAAGGCCGCCAGGGCCCTCTACAGGTCGGCAGGGCCCTCTAAATGCCGGCAGAGGCCCTCTACAAATTGGCAGGTCGATCTACAGATTAACAGGGCCCTTTAAAGGCCGGCAGAGGGCCCTCTCCAGATCGGCAGGGACTCTCTACAGATCGGCAGGGCCCTATACATGCCGGCAGAGGGCCCTCTACAACCGACAGGGTCCCTTTAAATGCCGGCAGGGGGCCATCTGCAGATCGTCAGGGCCCTTTAAAAGCTGATAGAGGGCCCTCTCCACACTGTCTGGGCCCTTTTGTACATATCACGTATTTACATATACATGCCTTTCACAGACAGGCAAGTGCTGTTATGTATTCGTGTTACGATTTGTTTAGGTTGGTGGGCGTTCTTTTATACGACGTAAGGCTTTTTCGCAGGCGCCTGACACCATCTAAAACACTGGGGCCTTCGGCCCCAGGGGCCCTCACTCGGTCGCCAGATGGGCCTGCCTGGCCTACAAGGGGGCCATGGCCCCTTGCCCCCCCTTGCCTACGCCCTTGCAGGGGCCCCTGGCTGTTGACCTACAGAGTGCCTCTCTGGCTTCCAGAGGGCCCCCTCTGGCATTCGGTGGCCTTCCTGACCTCCAAAGGACCCCTCTGACCCCCAGGGGCCCACCTCTGACCTCCCCTCTGACTTCCAGATGGCCTCCTCTGACCTTCAAAGACCCCCTCTGACCTCCATAGGACCCCCTCTGGCTTCCAGGGCACCTGTGACCTCTGCGATGGGGCCCGCGAGATGGGGCCTCTTTAAAGCATGGAGGGCCTCATTAAATGACAGGAGGGGCAAAAAGATATGTTTGCCCCCCCCCCCCCCTGCCCGACGACGGGGGGGGGGGGGGCGACTGCCCCTTTTAACCCCCCGGTGGCGCCACCACTGCCAGAGCCACACGAGAAAAGATCAGATCAAAATATATTTGAACTCAATTATAGTCCCACAAGTCGGACTCGAACAATATTGATAAAGTGGCAGCTCTAGTACCTATTCCACTGTATGGGATACTTTTTTGTATTTAACTGCATTATTTTTCCAGTGCAAAACGAGTTTCCCCTTCTACTACGGAAGAACGGTCCAATGCTCAAAAAAATAACTGTCTACTACGAATCCTTTTCTACTACGGGCGGCGGTTGGCATAGGACAGCGCTTTTCTGGCGACCACAGTGTTAAACCAATGGCATACCAGGGGCGCGAAAACGCCAACGGACGGCGACCGGTGGTCGCCGTGGTCGTCGCCCGAGCGTAGTAGCAGTTGTATATTTTGAACCACATATGGCAGCTGGCAGGCAGCTGCCATATGGCGTCTGCGCCAGCTCGGTTGGCGGTTGGCTCCATTCTTTGTGATGTGTGGGGTCGACGGTTTTGAAAGCTGGTGTCGTTTTTTAAATTGATTTGGTTGTAAAAGTTATTCCCGGAGAACCAATTCGCTTCTGGAGGACGGTGGACCAGCTGGATAGCACAGAAATGTAAGTCAACAGCCGCCCCCTCGCGTCGCTCCTCAGTTTTCTAGTGTTTCCACGCGATTTTATGTTTTGGCCACCTGCAAGATTTGCCTGGTATTCGCAAGAAGTGTTTTCGGACCGACCGAAGTGATTTTCGTGCCTCTTTATTTCGTGTTTAATATTGTTTTCCCCATTTAGTATTTTCAATAATTGGCCATGGGCCTCGCCCGTCGAAACTCCTTTCTACCGTTTCTGGAAGAGGCTACCGCCGCCGTCTCCACCAATCGCAAGGCTGCGCACTCCCCTACCGTCTCAAGTCTACCGTCGGCGTCGACAGTAGCCCGCGCGCCGGACAGGGGAACTCTGTCCACATGGCCGACCCTCCTGCCACCATCAATCACTCGCCACCCGGCGCCCACCCGGGCAGTGGCGGCGTATGACCCGGGCAGTGGCGGCGTATGGCGGCACCGCAGGGGGAGAAGAGCCGGCCATCGCGTCCAGGCATGTCGTCGTCACGCCATCGATGAGGAACATCAACGACACCTGAACCAAGGCCGCGCTCTGACCCCCCTCACAGGCTCTGAATCCGCCTCTGGAACAGGGATCATGATCTCCAGTCGCCGGATCACGCCCATGGGGCGGGAACCGGCGGCTGAGGGGAGGTCAGAGGGGGACCTATGGAGGTCAGAGGTGGGTCGCTAGAGGCCAGAGGGGGTCCTTTGGAGGTCAGAAAGCCCCTGAAGGCCAGGGGATCCTATGGACGCACTCCCGCACTCCCCTACTAACTAAAGCCATACAACCTTGGATATCTTCTGCCATTCTAACTTCCATTAACACCCGGAACCTTCTGTTCAAGGAAAAGAATAGGAATCCAACATCTCAAAACAAGCATGCTTACAGCAGACACAGAAATTGTCTCAATGTCATTATTCGGCAAGCAAAGAAGATATATTTTCAACAACAATTAACTCTGAACAAATCAAATTCTAAGAAAATGTGGGAACTCTCAACAGCTGTACGAGAGGTAACAGATGTAAATCAGAGCTTCCAAGTTTTATTTCATTGATGACGGTGGTGAGCGCTTGTGTGACAGAAACCAAATAGCTGAATCCTTTAATGAATGCTTAATTTCCATCGGTGAAAAACTTCAACAAGGAATTCCAGAAGGTGCCTCAAATCCCCTTGATCTTATAACTATAAGTCATTTGCAAGTACTTGATAGGTTTGGGCCCACAACTCCTGCATAACTGCATTCTATTATCAAAGAGATGAAGAATGTTGGTGCAGGTATAGATAACATAAATGCTAACATATTCAAACAAACATATACATCCATAATCAATCAATTAGTAAATTTGGTTAATATTTGCATAGCAGAAGGAATATTTCCTGAAAACCTGGAGTGTGCAATTGTGAAGCCAATTTTCAAGGCAGGTGATCGAAATGTATTTCATAATTGCAGGCCAATAAGTATCCTTCCTTACATTTCCAAAGTTCTTGAAAAGGTAATTCACAAGAGAATCATGGCATACTTTCTTAAAAATAACATACTAAGCAGCAACCAGTTTGGATTTCAGAAATCCCTCTCAACATATATGCCTGTACTACAATTACAAGAAATAATCACAAAGGCATTTGAAAAGGGGAGCTTTGCTGTAGCAGTTTATATTGATTTAAAAAAGGTCTTTGATACTGTGGACCCAAACATACTTATAGAAAGATGTAGAAAATATGGCATTGTTGGATGTGCACTTGAGCTAATTAAATCATACTTAACCAACAGGCAACACTCTGTATAATATAATGGAGTTAGATCTCACATTGAAAAAGTAAATATAGGAGGGTCACAAGGGTCTATTCTTGGGCCTCTGTTATTCTTAATTTATATTCATGATCTCCCAAACGTGTGTAGCAAATCACATTGCCCTTGGTATGCAGATGACACAGTCCCTATCTTTGAGAGCGCCAATGCCAATGAGCTTCAAAATTTACTGGATCAGGAATTGCCCATTATATGCAGGTGGTTGCAATCAAATAAGCTCTCCCTTAACACAAATAAGACAGTTTACCAGATATATAACAACACACGGGTACTTCTGAATTTAGATCTTAAATTAAATGGCGACCCAATTCAAGCTGTTGAAAAATTAAAATACGTAGGCATGATAATAGACACTTGTTTAAAATGGAACTACCATATTGACTATTTAACAGTTGTAATCAGTCGGAACATTGGTGTCATAAATATATCAAAATTATTTCTGGATAAACAGTCCTTAGTTATTCTCTACAATTCACTGGTTTGCCCTTACATAAACTACTGCTGCTTAGTATGGGGCTTCACCTTCCCCACTTATTTACATAAAATAGAATTACTGCAGAAACGTGCTGTGCGTATAATTGATAATCAACATCAACTTGCCCATACTGATCCAATTGTTATGCATCTTAAGCTTCTTAAAGTAAAATATATTGCAAAACAGCAGCTCATCCTGCTAATGCACAGAACACTTGTTTCTTACATCCCACCACCGCTCGATTCTATGTTTGTTCCCGTTCCCAATCCTACCAACATAAGAACAAGGAACAGGCAACATTTCCTTGAGCCATTTACAGGAAAACTTCATCGTACTCGAGTTGCAACTTGGATAGGACCACGGATTTGGAATAACGCTATATCGTCACTATTTACTTTGAATGATGTTTACGACTTATCTAAATTTCGATTGAAGAAAATCACTAAGGAGTACTTCCTTCAGATCTTCACTAGTTTCATTATATTCTCTTAGACCACTGCTCAAATACATAATATGTAAAACAACACTTGGGAACTTCACCTGTAATTGGGCACATGCCTGTTGGTGATTGAATACAAATACAGAATACAACAAAGTATACACAATAGTACAAGAACATAATAGTTATATAATTATTGATGGTATCACATATGTATGCATATGCATATGCATACATGGTTGATGTCATCATACATATATACATATACATAGTCTAATAAGTTAGTCAAATGCGTTTACTTTTCATGAGTCTCATATAAGTAGGTCATAGGTAGGGTCACCCATCCAATGGCGCTGGCTTCGTGGTTCCTACTCGGCAACAAGCTATGCTTAGTTGAGTGGGGTCCACGAAGCTCCAGCATGAAACGCTTGAAAATTGACCAGACTTTGTCCTCCGCCCTGTATGGCTGATATCCCCTTTACTAACACAGTACATTAATCCATCCTCATCCTGTGCTGGATGAGGATGAGAGTGAATGAATACATCCTCATCCTGTCCTGGATGAGGATGAGTGAGGATGATATCCTGGGACGTAGTTGGGGGCAGTCATTTGCTGTTTTCAACAATGACTACTTTTCGCCTTCTTTTATATCACCACATTTACTTTTTTCACCCAAACTACCTCTCTTCATATGCTTTTTTATGTTTGTTTCCATTTCTTAGCTGGGTGTGCCGCGACATTTCTCTTTTGTTATCTGGTGTTAACTTAAGGTGTCGTGCGTCGTTGGGATCGAGGGCGGGGGCATTCCTGGTCAACTATTAATGGGTGGCGGTTAGAAAATAAAAACAAAATGGAGGTCAAAGGTCCCTTCTCAAATGGAGGTCCCCTCTCAAATGGAGGCCCCCTAAATTTCGACTTGCCCCCTGACAAAAATCCATGGCGCCGCCCCTGGGCTCTGGTCACCACTTTTGGAATCCTGGGTCAACGGCTGGTCTCCGACGCCGTTGCCAGGATGGAGGTTTTTATTAACCCTGGGTCAGGCCATCAAAGGTCGCTATGCGCAGAACATCTACGAAAGTCATGCGACACATGTTTTATGGGCTATTGTACACGTATAATTCGATAGTGATAGTCATTCTACCATTTGACCTCATTTAAGTTAAGTTAGTGACAAGATAATCTCAGATCAAGGTCAGGTCACAAAAGGGCAAAATTTGAAATTGATAAATATAAATACAAAAGGCATGTTTCTAGACCGGTTTTATTTCAGAAATGCAGTGCTAGCATTTATTTGTCTGTATCTGGTGAATAAAAGCCAAAACCGCAATAACAAATATGACGTCATGCGTTACTCTTACTTAGGAGCCAAGCCATTAAAAAACAAAGCTATTGCTTTTAAATTTGGTTTGGGTATTGGCCATATGTGGTTCTCCAACATATATTCCGGGTTTTTGAAAATGTTTGAAAAGTTTGATTTTGAGGGGCATCTTTTTAAACAAAATATTTTTTCTTCATTTTTTTGGGGGTAAAAAACAACAACAAAATCGTAATACCGAGATAGCCATTTGTAGCCCTTGCCATTTGCTATCTTAAGACTTTTATCTTTAAAAAATGGCCTTTGTACGGCCAGTTAACCCGCGACTTACTGGGGGGGGGGGCTATTTTTTGCCCCCCCCCCTCCCGTTATTTTGGAATAACTCCTAAACCAACACCGATATCGTCACCAAACTTGCAGTACTTTCGCTCACATCAATTCTACACATGTTGACAAAAGGAAAACTATGAGGTTATGATAGGTCAACCGGGAATCACGGCAGAGTGACATCATGTTCTTCGGTTTTTGTTTCAAAATAATGGTTTGCGGAAAACGCTGTCAAAGGTACGATGTTTAAGATAAACTCAATTGTCTTAAATCAAATTACTGACAATAGATCGGGATATCCAACTTGGATTTTTGAGTTTTTTTTATTCAAAATCTTGAGAAATCCAAATCCAATTGTTTTTGTTTTCACAAAATTTTCAAGAAAAAATCAGAATTATTCAAAAACCGGCATATATGTAATCGAAACGTGTGCGGTGAATATGTGTGACAAATTCGAAGTCGATATCTTCAAAAGAGACTGACTTATGACCTTTAAATGTCAAAAATCGACCACCTCTCACAGCATTACTATTCATAAAAAAACGCATTTCCGTTTTTGCTTTTTATTTCTATGTATATGGAACAAACAATGTTCTAAGGTCATTTTTCGCGTTCTAGACGAAAAAAACAAACAAACATGTGTTACAACATTTAATGACTGTAATCTGCAGTTTGACCTCGTGACTTCGGATGACCTTGACCTGACCCTAGGTCATAAACAGCTTAGAAAGGTACTTAGAAGTGTCAGGCACACGAATTATACCGATTTATCGACAGCTTATGCGTTTAATATCGCAATTTACGCGACAATTCCATCCATCGAGACCTTTTGACACGGTCAAACATTTTGTACTTGACCTGCCCTGTGACGTCATCGGTGACCACGAGGTCAACAATATTATGTTTCCCTCTATAAATTTCCCAGGGCTATCGAATGCCGTTTGAATTTTTACATTCGACCCAGCAGTTCCGGAGATCCGAGGGGGGGGGGAGCAAAAAATAGCCCCCCCCCCAGTAAGTCGCGTTATGAAATCTACCCCAGTAACTCGCGGGTTAACTGGGGACAGCAGAGATCCGGGCATTGTAATGACGCAGAGTTAATAGTGATTAAAATAAGCTCCAAAATAAAGAGCGCAAATATGCGCAAGGTTTCTTTTAATAGGCACAGAATATAAACTCTAACGAGGCAGACAAAAGAAGTTTCATCAAAGCGGAGACCCGTGGAATGAAAATTGTATGATTAAATCAAGTTTTGATTCTGTTGGTCATCCACTTCAAATAACATACCTCACATAATGTTAGAATATAAAATTGATGATTCACATGAAAAGGTCATATATAGGTATTTCAGGCTGCTGCTGATTTGTATGTTCAAGAAAAAATACCACAAAGCCTCTACGAAACGTTCTTCGCCTCTCACGTTAACATATATCCATGCGATGAGAATGAGGCGCGCCATAGCAATATCGGCGGCTGAAAAATAGTGTGTGTTTGAAGACATGGTGCATACAAATACACACATTTGCTAGTGAATCGGTGTTATACTTTTATGCTATATTTTGCTTGAAAATGAGCCGTATAAAATATATTTTTTTTACATTTTATTGTTCACCCCATGTCGCGCTAGTAAGCCGTTATCGCCCACTGTGTGTTGGCCGTACTGCTGCTGGGTTTGGCCGCCACCGCCCGGCAGGACGACGCGGGGGGCGCAAGTTGTTTGGTAGCCGTGACATCACCATGGCAGTCGAAACCCGCTCCATAGTGTTAAGGCAATGCAAAGAGGCTTGGTAGTTACCCCCTTTTAATTTGTTATCTAAGAGAGAGATCAAGTATTTATGCCCAATGGGAAGCTCATTTCTTCAAAATTCCCGGGGATGACCTCCGATTTTACCTGAGACACTCCAATCGTTCACAATTCTCGGTCGAGTGGAGGCAATGAAATCGCGTTATGAAATCTACCCCATTTTATTATTATTTTTTAATTAACACCATTTTAATTAACACCATTTTAGATAGATGTATGCATTGTGTACCCATTTTATTTTTATTCTCATGTTCATGACGTGAGGACAGAAAAGCCATGTTTTATGGAGTCCCTTAATAAACCTGACTATGACTATGACTATGACTATGACTATGGCATGTTCCGCCCACACGGGGCGCCGGAGCGGGGGTCTGCTGTCAGGGGATGTACACCGCCGTCGCCGCGCCGGCCGCAAGTTGGTGAGAACCGCTGCGACGCCTTGCCAGCATGGGCCCGGGGGCAGCGGGGGCGCTTGCCCCCCCACATCTGGACCGGGGGGGCGGCGCCCCCCAACTTTGGCGAGAAAATTTTCCCTAAAAATGAGCTCTTTCAATTTTCTTCACAAAAAGTTATATAAAATACGAAAGCCTCCTTATGTCACTTTCATTTTATTTTTTATTTTATAGCATGTCATAAGTATTATTATTATATGGCTTTGCTTTTACAGCAGCATCGTATACCTTTCTTTTCATTCCTTTTCCTTTTTCCATTAAATGTCCTATGAGATATAATGGAAAACTTTGATAGTAGTACATTTGGGGGCAGTTGTCTGCTTGGCGCGTAGTCGTTAAAATGACGCACTGATTGCAGTGGCGGATCTACGGTTGGGCAAAATGGGCAATTCCCCCCCCCCAAACCACCTGAAATCGGCTCAAAATTGACACATTTCCTGCTATAGAAGAAATTTATAAAATCTAAGCAACTTTTACCATGGAAGGTTTGCTTTAACCCTCGCCCTACGGGGGTCTTAAAACGACCCCCCTGATGTTTTTCTTGCATAACTTTTTAGAAATACGACACATCTTGCTGGAATTTTGATTAGCTAAGTATACAACAATTATACGTATGCTGCAAAAATTTCATTGAAATTGATTGAGAAATTTGGGAAACAATGATGTTTTGATGACGTCATGTTGGTGGAAAAACGATAAATGTTTGAACAATCGTAGAAAACAGAGTTTCAAAGCGAATTGCAAACTCAATTAAGCAAAGATACAAAATTTTATTTTATTTAAAATGCCAATCTCGAATTTTCGAAGTTTTGGGTTTTTGTTCCCCAAAATGAACAAAAACTGTTTTTTTTGTGTGAAAAATTACCACAAAATCAAAATTTTCAAAAATGTTAAAAAACGGAATACATGAGAGAGAACTGAGTATGGAAAATACTAACACCAAATTTCAAAGAAATATCTCTATTGTTGACTGAGTGATGGCTCCCCAAGTGTAAGAAATTCATGACGTCATTTTTTTAATAACTTTTTTGGACTTTTTTTTACCTACGAATAAATGATTACCTTTTCTGTATTTATGAAACAAAACTGGTCTAGGAATATGCCTTTTTATTCACGTTTATCAATTTCTCATTTTGAGGTTTTCTGACAGAGCAAAATCGCTGTTCTGGACGTTGTCGATCGAATAGAATAGAATAGAATATATTTCAAGCCCATCCAGCTATGTGCTGGCTTTTCATGTGCTCGCGTTAATGACATGGATACATCAGGAGGAAACAGCATTCACACACATCGCACATAAAACACATGTAAAAATTTCGCACTATAGCCGCCGTGCCAGACCCAGCTGTTCAGTGATCCTCCTCCGGAACACCGCAACACTAGTCTCCCTAGTGTCGGACGGCAGGCCGTTGTACGCTCGGGCGGCTCGATAAACAAACCGCCGCCTCCCTGACTCGGTTCTGATGCGAGGCATGGACAGTAGATCATCCTGTCTGGTCGATCTTTGCCTCACACTTTGAACGGTGTGGAAGTGGCGCGCAAGGTCACTCGGCTGTCCCTGAGTCATGATGACTTTAAGTAAACATAGTGTGCGGTACATAACGAGGTCCTGGGCAGGTAACCAGTTTAACTCATGTAATACGTCACGTACGTGATCACACTTGCGCCGTCCTGATACTACTCGCGCACAGAAGTTGAGCAGTTTTTGTATGCGCGTCACTGCTTGTGCGGTACCGTTTCCGTATACAGCGATACCGTAGCGAATCAGTGCAATCACCAGTCCGTTCACTATTGTCGGTAGCACATCATGAGGGATGCAATGCTTCGCGTGGCTGAGACCAATCAACAGTCCAGTGCACTTTGCTGCCAGTTGGTTGATATGAGGTTCGAAAGACAAATACCGATCCATCACTATCCCTAGGTTTTTAACACGCGGTATCTCTTCTACAGTCACACCGTTTACAGAGATGGAAGTTTTTGGGAGGTCCTGGAGCATTTGACGAGTGCCAAAAACGATCAGTTGGGTCTTGCTAGAGTTGACTTTCATTTGATTTTGGGTGAACCACTGGAACAAAGTACACAGGGTCGACTCCATGCGCTGAATGAGATCGGCAATGTCACGTTTATGTCCGGTAACGAGAATTTGCGTATCGTCGGCATACTGGGTGATGCTAACATTGTCATCGATAAACAGGCTAAGGTCGTTGGAGAAGATGTTGTACAAAAGGGGTCCTAGCGATGTGCCCTGATAAACTCCGATTGGGTTTCTAACCGCCTTGGACGAACGCTGGCGTCCATCAGGAGTGCTAAATCTGACATGCTGGTAGTGGTCTGAAAGGTAGCTTGTGAACCAGGAGCTATCTACGCCATAGAGTTCTAGTTTTTGGATCAGTTTTGAGTGGCTGACAACATCGAAGCATTTACTTAAATCTAACAGCACAAGGAGAGAAATTTCGCCGTGATCCATGCCCTGAAGCACCCGGTCTGTGACATTTATCAGTGCTGTCTCGGTAGAGTGGAAGCGTCGGAAGCCGTGTTGTGTGCACGAGAACAGATGGTTCGTATCGAAGTAGGCATACAGCTGCGTGTGGACAATACGTTCTACTATTTTGGCCAAGCAAGGGACGAGTGAGATTGGTCTGAAGTTAGCAGGGTCTCTGATGGAGCCCGATGACTTGTATATGGGCTGAACAACCGCGACTTTCCACGAATCTGGTACAACGCTGGTGGCTAGACTGGTGTTCACAATGCATAAAACGACATGCCAGATAGCACTACAACACTTTTTAAAGAACGCCATGGACAGTCCGTCAGCACCGCACGCTCCACTACTGTTCATTCTGGCCACCGTGTCCTGCAGCTCGGCGCCGGTCACCGGCCGGACAGCGAACCCGCCCGACCCCACCCGAGGTAGGCGGATCGGCAGTTCCGCAGCAGCGGCCGGTTTTCCCGCGGCAACGGCTGCGGCTGTCTTGGTGCCGATCTCCGCGAAGTATCGGTTGAGTGTGTCAGGGTCGATGTCGGGAGTGGTTGTCTGGGCGCTCCTCTTGCTGGCGATGATGGGACGCACGCAGCGGTACATGGAACCTGGGCCCGTCTCAGCTATGCGCTGTCTAATGTTGTCTCGTGAGTCGCGCTGAATAGCCGAGCGGGTCAGCCGGTTAAGCTCCTTGTACCGCGCGCGGTCTCCCTGCCGTAGGGCCGCGCGCCGCTCCGCCATGATTCGCCGGGTCCCCTCGGAGACGGGTGGCGGGTGGGGGTTACGAATGCGGACTCTTCGGACCGGGGCCAGCTCGTCCAGTACGGCTGTAAGTTGGTCGATCAAAAAGTCACTCTGCCGCTGCACATTATCAGTGACGAAAACTGGGGACCAGTCCACGCCACCGAGCCGGGCACGGAACCTGTCCATATCAATGGATTTCCAACTACGGGTTTGCACTACAACGGGGGTCGGGCGACATTTGCGAATGCGCATCAGGGCATGAGTGGAATGATGGTCACTAAAATCACACTGACGCACACCTGCTCGAACCACCATGTCTGCACAGTTGGTAACGATGACGTCCAGCACAGACCCGGAGCCGGGATACGTCGCGTCACTGATGGTCTGTGACAGTGAATACTTCTGGAACAGTCTGGTGAGATGACCACCGGGCGTGTTCTCAGTGATCACCCGTAAGTCACAGTTGAGGTCGCCGGCTAAGACGAGAAGACCGCGGTTGTCCGTCAGGACGGTCTGTATTTCCGACTCAAGCTGCTCAAGGTCGGCCGTCAGCTGGGCGCCAGCAGGTGAGGGAGGACGGTACATGGCACATATGACAATGCCTCTGTCACGCCCAACGCTCACGCGGGCCCAAACTGTCTCAAGTTTTGTGGTCGAGTTGTCAGGCTCAGGCTTGGGTAGGGCTTTTATCTGAAAGCCATCGCGGGCTAGAATCGCCACGCCCCCAAAGCCGCGACCGCCAGCTCGGTCGGCTCTGATCAGCTGATATCCGGGAAACGCCACGAGACGATTGGGCACACGCGGCTTCAGCCAGGTCTCCGAGAGGATGATGATGTCTGCTCCCGTGTCAGATATCTCACAACGGAGTGGGAGAATCTTGGGCAGAAGTGACTGGACGTTGAGAGATGTCAGAAGAAGCTCGTCACGTCGTCGGTCACGAAGCAGCGGCGGATCTTGATTGGTCGGCATTTGACGCTCCGGTCCATCCGGTCGAACTGGGTGGTTGACATCGGCGTGGTGTTCTTGTGATGGTGGCAGGTGACCCTCTACACGGCGGAAGCTGTCACTTCCAGAGTCTTCCTGACAGCCGTCGGCTGTCAGGCCCGGTCTGCCCCGGGTTTGGACCACTGGACTCTCCTCTATGCCAGGGGCGAGTCCAGGGTCCGACAGGGGGATCAGGGCTCGGCCGTAGTCCTGACGATGGTGGTGCTCGTCGTAGATAGCACGGAGTCGACGTGCTTGGACTATGCGGCCGGCCCTTCTCCCCCTGTAGCGCCGCCTTACTCCGCCCCTCCTACCCTCCTCGGGGCGCCGGGCGGGAGATTTATGGCCGTCCGTCGTTCGACGGGGACCGGAGCGGAGCGGGCCAGACCCGGCCCCGTCTGGGCGATCGTCGGCGGCGACGTTGAGATTCGGGTAGAAGTAAATCCGGCGAGCTGATTGGTGAGCAGAACTGGGTAGAGAACGGTAGAAGGACGGTGCCGTTCGACAAGGGCCATGGCTGAAGTTCTGGGAGATTTTCGACAGATGAAAAAGGCTATTTTGCACTGTACAAGTCTCACAACTGCACTAAAAATCACTGTATTCGATCCACAAAATATGTTTCTTGATGAGTGACAAAACTTGTTGTGAACAAACACTTAAATCCGCACTAAAACTCGACGAAACGGAGGAGCGACGCGCGAGGCGGCAGCCGGTAGGAGGCGCCGAATATGTCTCATGGGTCATTCACTGGACCTGTAAGGTCACTCGTTGACCGGAAACCTAAAAATTGCATACAGTTAGCTTTCAAACATGACAGGCAACATGCTGGCTCTTACCGTGTTGCTCTATCTTGCTTGGTTTGGAAGTTAACAGGGGGTCGTTTTAGGACGCCCCGTAGGGCGAAGGAAAAAGTTCCCGTAGGGCGAGGGTTAAATCAGCTATCAATGCATAAGCAAGCTAAATCCGATGAGTTTTCAGAATTATGTGATACTTTTTTTTTCATTTTGCCCCCGCCCCCCCAAACTCCCGTCCTGGATCCGCTGCTGCACTGACGGCGATAAACATCTGCTGCATTTGGTTTATAAGTTTATCCCACGTCAACGTTACGGATGTGGTCAAACTGGCGAGCGGCCCTCTAGCTGTCCTCGCTGTCTATGCCGACGGGGCGGCAATTGCAAGCAAGAGTTACGTATATGTCGTAGGTTACCGTGATACGGTGATGAAGAGGTCAGTGCAGCCCACACTGGTGGACTTCTTCAAGAGAAAAAAAGTCAGGCGTCAGGTACGAGTATTTTATCAGACGACAGGCGGGTTTACAAAGGAAACGGGAGGTGGCATGACCACCACTTTTCATATTTTTTATATTTTTATATTAACCTGCGTCGTGCCGGGGGCGGGGCATTTAGACGCCCCCTCCCCTAAGGGCGTCTACCCCCCAGGTTTTTCGAGGATAGCGAAAAAACGGCGGCGCGACGTTTTTGCCGTTTCAAAAACGGCGCACGGCGCACAGCACCACCGTTTCAAAAACGGCGCACGGCGCACAGCACCACCGTTTCAAAAACGGCACACGGCGCACAGCGCCGCCGTTTAAAAAACGGTGCACGGTGCACAGCGCCGCCGTGTCAGCTGCTGTTTTTGGCACACCTGTTCGGGCATCAAGTATCCACATTGTGTGCAATTCTTGACCACGGGTCTCTCAGGTCAGGTCACTTGACCACACCTCCAAATAAGTTTGCGGTTGTACCACAGCAACAGTTTTTGACCGATCGGTTTCAAACTTACAGGATTTCATAAGGTCATAGGTATATACAATTCGAGTATCTACGATTTTGAATATCGGTGACCTAAAGTCGCCGGTCGGGTCAATTTCGTGACCTCCCATTATAAGTCAATGGGGAAATATTAAAATGTTTCCTATTCCGAGGATACGCATATCAGTCCAATTCTTTCAGCATCATGTTATCATATGCTATTATTGATGATCCAGGTTCAATTTTTGTTCAGTAACCCCTACAGGGTCAACCGAGGTCATCTGAGGTCACCAACACTTTTGTGTCAACAACTCTCGATAGAATGAATATAATGAAGTGAAATCGGCATAAATGTGTTTGTCTTGTCGAGACACGTCTCCCAATATGCAACATGACTTACTTGGGTCGCCACTTGACCTTGACCTGAGGTCAAAGTTCTAAGTTGATATAAACTGGGCCAAATGAATGTGATTCGAAGCGCTTTGACGAGACGAACATGATGTCATCAAAATCATTGCCCGTATCTTTATTAGGTAAACAGTTATTTTCTGAACGTTTTGCCAAAAAATAGCCCCTTTGACACGTGATGACCTCTGGAGCTCAAACTATTAACCTGAGATAAAATTGGATGACACGTTATGATTGAATATTGCAAGAGCTTTCGATTGTTTATTTTTGTTTGTTCCTAGCTATCATAAATCCCGAGATATTTGGGGGTTCCTGGAGCGATGTCCTAAAACTGGAAAATCTGACCTTTGATGACCTCTGGTGACCTCAATACTGACCTGAACAAAAAAATGAAGAAATAGTTTGAAAGTTATTTTTGATGAGATTTCTAACCGTGTTTTCGGTTTTCCAATGAGGAAAATTTGACAACGAAAAGGTGCACCAAGATTAGAAGTGAGAAGATGCCAAAACAAAATATTTGGTTTCGCCCCCCAACTTTAAAATCGTTCCCGGGCCCCTGCTTGCCAGAGACTGTACCGCCGCGGGGCCGGTCGGCCGCAGCCGCTGGCTGGCCGGTCCGGCGGCGGCCTGGTGCTTCATAATATCCGGCCTGAATGCAAACTCTGCTACAGCTGACTAATTGTGATGTATCGTTTAAATCATGTTTATAGACATTTTTCCTAGAAAATTGATATACCAATGAACTTTAAATATAATTTTCATTCGAATACACACAAAATTGTATTAAATATATTTCATTTTCTTTACAGATATATTCCGATATGATTACCTTATCCTACTATATAGTTGAAATTCTAGAAGAAAATGAAAATGATTCTAGCTAGTTTAATATAGTTTGAACCAGGCGTGACGTAACCATGGCAGTCGCCAAACTTGAACCTACTCATTGATATATGTACTCTGGGACGACGCTCCTGGGCCGCTCCAGGCGCTGGGGACCGCGTGGCGCCTCCCGAGCAGGCCAGTGGAGGAGGAGATGCGGCCGGAGAGACGGCAGCGGCCGGCAGGGAGACGGCAGAAGACGACTGTCCGCCGCTGCCACCGTCTCTCCGGCCGTCTCTGCCTCTTTCACTGCCGCGGCGCGGCGGCCGGCTCGGGCGGCCGGCTCGGGCGGCGCCACGCCGTCCGACCGTATATATATATATATTCGAATTATCTAATAAGTAATGCCAGGGACTCCGCCACGAGGGACGGGGGAAGTTTCCCCCATTCTTGGGCTAGGGGGATTATCTCCCAATTTTCCCCGACAAACAACTATAAATCAGTTTTCAGTTGTACTCATGATTTGTTAGGTTCATACCTACCTCTCGCCAGTTGAACAAGCTTTCGTTGACATTCCACCCCTTCCCGCTTAACAGCATTTCGCTGACGTTCCACCCCTACCCTGCTCAACAGCTTTTCGGTTTTGATCATTGCACCCCCCTCTGGTCAACAACTTTTTGGTTGACGCCCCCCCCCCCCCAGTCAACAACTTGTCGCTGACGCCGAACACTCAGCTTCCCTTGATCCTGCCCCCCCCCCATTTTAAAGGCGTGGTGGAGACCCTGAGTTAAGGTGACGGACGTTAGATATGGAGCCTGTCTATCATCTGGGACCACTTTGGTAACGATCCGGCAATACATTCGGGACGTTATGCGGTACCCCGTCCTTTGACCTTGAATTTGATCTTGAATGTGACCTTGAACAGCAAAATGAAGGTCATATTCGTGATCAGCGTGTCAGAATTGACTGTGGGCTGAAGTTTGGGGCAAATCTGAATCTGTGCCGAATCGATCTCTGAATTAATCGCAACTTCACGGACCTGAATGTACCTGAATGATTGCGACACAGGCCACTCCATGTTTAATTATTGTTTATTATGGGACGAAAAACCTTGGGCGTCTTCGGCGACGGTTTTCCAGTTGGAGAACCTCTTCGTCTTCGATAAACTTCATTTATCCGCGCTTCTTATCAGAAATATACTATAGAAATCCGATGCTTACCAAATGTCGCCCTCGAAATCAAAGCAACTATATATACCCTTCGTATATTTGTCCCTGCTAGTTTAGGATTTTAACATTTATTTCGCGGATACGGCGTGATAACCAGACTACTTTTTCTTCAATCTTATTTTTTTATGAAACAGGACTCTCATGGAACGGCTTCACGCACCGGCGTAAATTCATCACTGTTCTTTTTATTTTCAGAATTTTGGTGAAACACGATGTCTTGGAATAGTTACGATTCTAAGAGGAATCGTACTTTTTCAGTTTCGTAGGTTTTATGCAATAGGCCTCATTTCTTTTTATATTGCCAAAAATGGCCTTATATCGCCCCGATTCTGGACAGAAGGCCGTACATTATTATTGTTTATCAAAACTATATGCATATTCTCTGAGTCAGAGTCCTGACGCCTCGCGAATGAAAAAAAAGGATTCAGCCAATCAGATTCGAAAGTAGTCGCGTAAGGAAAGACTCGCATTAGAGATGTGCCAACTGGCGGCCGGTGGTTCGCTTGCTAGCACCAGCTGCAAGCTGATTGACTGATGGTATAGACTCTGCCCGGGCTAGATCCAGCATCACATTCTTTCGCCAGCACCGCATTCCTTCGCCACAAAATTAAATATGTATGGCTGGAGAGTCTTTTCAGTTAAGAAAACTTGCAGATAGGGGTTTTTCAACACCGGCTACAGAACTGCTATCTCAGTTTAAAACTAATGTTGAAGGTGAACTATTTCCTTTAATCTTACTCCCTTCAGAATTAATCTGTTCTTTATCCAATTATTGGGCTGAAATCAAGCCTTATAAGACATGACATGTTTTCTGACATTACACATTTTGACAGACTGCTTAAGCAAAAAACATCACTATTTACAATTGTTGACAACGCTGCAATTAATTGATTTTGGTACGTAGTGGTGAGCGGACTCGTCAAGGTCATTGTCTGGAAGAAAACCGAACTATGAACGATAATATTGGGCATCTGGGCGCGAATTTCGAAAAAAAGGACTTCAGAGTGTTAATCAGATGCGATTGCTCTAACTTATCAAATTTTACATTGGAGTGGCAGTACCAGGCGTTTAACACGTGGTCGAGCTGGGCAAATGGATTTCTACTCCCGGGGTGGCGTCATGGTGAAGGGAGTCTGCGATTCGCAGACGAGGCCTGTGCGTATATATGTCTCAAGTCTGCCATTATTGTGTGGAATAGCTTCCATATCCAAGCTACCATATGCATGACGTCATACATTGTCATGAATTGTGTTAAGGCCATAAAAGAGAAAAGAGAAACATGTCCATTTCTCGACGGATATCCATCTATCGTCAAAACAAATGCCATATTCGTTTTTCAGCTCAAAATATCCCATATAGCCAAATTTCGAGAAATTTTTCAAGGTGACCTATTCCCTTTAACTGAAACTGATTTGGTATTGCAGTCAACCTGAAGCTCACGAACGGCTGGGCCAATTTTCTTTCAAAAAGCACCTTTCAATTTCTTTTTACTGAATCAATATATATTGTACAAGAAGACAGCGGTAACACGCAATAATACTCAGGTCAAAGACAAAAGAAAGAAAGAAAAAACGTAAAACGGGACAACCTAGTGCTGGGGCGCCGAGTCCGGCCTCTCGACCCTGGCGCTGCCCCGACTGCGCTTTTCGGGCGGCGTCGGCACTGCTGCCGGCAGGTCGGGAGCAGGTAGCGCGCCAGATCCGGGTCTGCCAGGGGATCGCGTGGGTCCCGGAGTTGGAGGAAGGCTCCACTCATCGCTGCGGGGTGCCTCGCTGCTCCCGCTGACATTTCGGCGAACATCACCCTGTATGCGGATAGCGGATCTCGGCGCGGCCCTGAGCTAGTGTTGGGCTGGGCTTCAGTCGGTGTTTCCCCAAGATCTAGAAAAAGTCCATAGGGAGGTCTTCGTCTTTCTTTGTGGACTTAGGTTTCTTATCCTCGCTCGGAGTTGCTGCGGAGCTGGCGACACTCGCTGTACGCGGCAAACTGCCGCTGCATTCGCCGCCACCGTTGCTCCCGCTGCTGCCGCCGTCCGGTGTGAAGTGCCCGTGGGGGAGCGACCCGATCTCGGTGGCTGCGGACGTCACTGCAGGCGGGTGCGGCACCTTGGCAAGCTCGCCGGGGGCCGTTGTTGGGTTCAGTTGGGCGGCGTTATTTGGTCTGTGGTGTGAGGAAGCCGGCCTTTCGATTCGGTGTATAATCATCGTTATGACCTTTACATAGCCAAAAATATTATTTTGGGTATTGCAGCCATCCTGAAACTCAGGAACGGCTGGGACGTTTTTCTTTCAAAAGGTACCATTTGATACGGGGTATGCGATTTTACCAGGCGTTTCAAAACTGGTGACCGTGGATCATCGTTATGACCTTCAAACACTGACAACACACGGAATATTCTCCCACTGCCTTTGAGTGTGGGTTATTTGTATTGGGATATTATAGCATGATGTTCTTATACCTATCCGTACTCCCCGCGGCTAGGTTTCCAATTTCCGCGACGCAATATGAGATGATCAATGTCAATCACTGCTTACGTAAGGCATGCACAATCGCTGCCTCCTACTATGAAGTTCGGGTATAGGAACATCACCCTACTGGCTTTCTTGCTAGTGCGTCTCAATATTGCCGACTACCTCTCAATATTGCATAATATGTACAGGGGTCCTTATTGGGTCCGTAATGGTGGGGTCCCCTCGTGGTCCGACGGGCCCCCTTGAGATCGTGCCCCTCTCCCCCCTTACGAAAATCCTGTGTGCGCGCCTGCCAATAACTTATAGAATAGTCCTCAAACGTTTGGCTCAACCCGGTTCTCGTAACGTACATAATACCGCAATACTCGCCACAATCTGCTCTTTTCAATCAGCGGCTGAGGTTCGCACGCTCCGGCCACCACCGTTAGTTTCCCGACTACGGCAACTTATCCTGCCCAGATCACCAGTCCGGGAGAGTAGCGGGTAGTCAGTGTTTTATGACCGTGAGGCGGCCCTGACCGTCCAGCTCAGGACGGCCCAGCTGGTAAAAATACCGCCCGCCAGTGGTATTTGTGAAGTCTTGTCTCGATACTAGTCCGGCGGTGGAGACGGCGACAAAGTGCTTACGCTCAGAGCTGGTGTGGATCAGTGTTCGTCACGGGCCCGCCAACCCCCAGCCCAGGCTCGGCCCAGGCCCGGCCCATGACCCATAGGGCCAGCCTGCAGCCCGTGGCGAACTCTGGTGCGGATCGGTTCCTGGCAGACAGCCGATGTTGTTAGTTATCCGGCCTGTAGTGGCACACACGGGGGCGGATAGGTCGAGGCAGTCAGGAACACTGTGACGTCACACCAGTGTTGTCGCTAGGCGCAGACTTTGTCATCGGGCTTAACACAGAACAATCGTATGCTAAATAGTGTTTGCATACTGTACGCTAAACACACAACAGAAAACAAGACGGGCAGACGAAATAAAAAGAAGTAGAACTTGAAACTGAAGGACCGAAATTGGAGCCGAATCGGGTCCCGAATAGAACTAGCGTGTGGAAAGCCGTTCTATTGAACGGCTTTCTACACACGCCCGCTCAGGTCCCGAGTCGGCTCCAATTTCGGTCCCTCACTTTCTTAGGACTGTCGTAAATTTAGTTTTGTTGACAATTTTACCGATTCATGACGTGAAATTGAATGCATGCTTTCTGATGCTTTCACTGCGCTCGGTTTCGTGATTTTGTGTGTTTCGGTTCCGTCTTGTCTATTTTAGGTGCTGATGCATTTGAATCCTATACAAACACTGGCGGATCTAGGGGGTGGGGCATCAGGGACAAATATTCTCCACAGGAATCTGTGTGGGGGGGGGGGGGGGGCATTCAATACAAGTATGCCCCCCCCCCTCCGCGCGTTCCCAATTTATCGTACAATCGTAAAAAAGTGTCTTTGCAGCAGTGCAAATCCAGCTATCCACAGTCAGAAACCGCGAAAATGTCGCACCGCTCCGCGGCATGACACAACTTTCGCAATTGCTTATACAAAGTTGGAAAATGGGAAAATTAATTCCATTAATGGGAATGTTTCACCTTTGTATTAGTTTTAAACTGAGATAGCCATTATCTTAAGCCGCTATTGAAATGTCTAAATTACTAAGGTCATTTTTCCAAAAACTTAACCGTTTTTAAGCAATTTAATTTAACATTTGCAAAATTCACCCCTGGTGCAGCCACTGATTGGATGACAGCCACCTTTTCAGCCAATCACACTTTGCCACCCAATCAGCGGCGGTCTATAGCTCAATAATTACGTCATCAGCCCCCCCCCAAAAACTTAATTTGTATAAAGTTAAGTAGTGACTTTTCGAGAGAGAGAAAATATCACCATCGTTTTCAGCAGCACTCACTTCATATTTTATATTTTTGACTACAACCAGCGTATATTTGGCAACTTTCAGAAAGGTGAAATATTCCCTTTAACCCGCCATTGACTGGGGGGGGGGGGGGGGGGGGGGCGTTTACGCCCCCTGATAAATGTTCGTAATAACTCAGACACCAATAGCCCTATCAACGTGAAACTTCGGATACCTTCTTCAACATCATGTTTACGTCTTCTGTAAAAAAATGAAGCAATTTCATCGAACAACTTTCGAGTTATAGCGAATTTAGTGACGTCACTACACACACACACACGTGTGTGTGTGTGTGTGTGTGTGTGTGCGTGTGTGCGTGCGTGCGTGCGTGCGTGCGTGCGTGCGTGCATGCGTGCGTGCGTGCGTGCGTGTGTGCGTGCGTGCGTGCGTGCGTGCGGGCGTGCGGGCGTGCGGGCGTGCGGGCGTGCGGGCGTGCGGGCGTGCGAGCGGGCGTGCGGGCGGGCGGGCGTACGGGCGTGCGGGCGTGCGGGCGTGCGGGCGTGCGTGCGGGCGTGCGGGCGTGCGGGCGTGCGGGCGTGCGGGCGTGCGGGCGTGCGGGCGTGCGGGCGTGCGGGCGTGCGGGCGTGCGGGCGTGCGGGCGTGCGGGCGTGCGGGCGTGCGGGCGTGCGGGCGTGCGGGCGTGCGGGCGTGCGGGCGTGCGGGCGTGCGGGCGTGCGGGCGTGCGGGCGTGCGGGCGTGCGGGCGTGCGGGCGTGCGGGCGTGCGGGCGTGCGGGCGTGCGGGCGTGCGGGCGTGCGGGCGTGCGGGCGTGCGGGCGTGCGGGCGTGCGGGCGTGCGGGCGTGCGGGCGTGCGGGCGTGCGGGCGTGCGGGCGTGCGGGCGTGCGGGCGTGCGGGCGTGCGGGCGTGCGGGCGTGCGGGCGTGCGGGCGTGCGGGCGTGCGGGCGTGCGGGCGTGCGGGCGTGCGGGCGTGCGGGCGTGCGGGCGTGCGGGCGTGCGGGCGTGCGGGCGTGCGGGCGTGCGGGCGTGCGGGCGTACGGGCGTGCGTGCGGGCGTGCGGGCGTGCGGGCGGGCGGGCGGGCGGGCGGGCGTGTGTGGGTGGGTGGGTGGGTGGGTGCGTGCGTGCGTGCGCGTGTGCGCGTGCGTGCGGGTGTGCGGGTGTGTGTGTGTGTGGTTTTGTAAATGTATTTAGGATAGTGTATAGGTAATGCTTTAATTGAAATGTTCATATTTCGTGTTAATTTTGGGTTTTGGGAGAACCGCAAGCTTCATGTGTCGTTATTTAACCTCTTGCGTTTTCATTGAGTTACATATTAATTATATAATCATTTATTCTGCATTCAGTGTTGGTGTTATGAACCATCGTTTTCATAGGCGACATGTGGCCCGTTACATATGCAGTACATCATAGTGTTTACAGTGCTAATGGCGAATAGCGAATCTGAAGACGACTGGTGGTAACTCGGTAATTTTGAATTCCTGCGAAACAAACCTGATGAAACAGATGACACACAATAAACTATTTTAATTTGCTAAAATCTCAAACCAATTTTCCCGTCTATGTGCAAGACGCTTAATATGTTTCTATGTTTCGCAGCGATTCCAAATTTTAGACGGCTTTCGCGGTGCTCATTCATCGCCAAAGCGCACGCGAAAATCACGGTCATGCCTTGCCACTACCATCAATACCATTTCTTTTCATCACCACTTTCACGCCGGTGGTAAGTCTGAAGGAGCGCCTTACCAAGTCTACAAACTGCAGCTGCTCCTCTTCGGACTCCAAACTGTACTTATCGAAACTCGTTCCGAACTTATCCACCTGGCCATTGTGCACACTGAACAGCTGCTTCGCAAGGATAGCAGTGCTCTCGTCATCATCGTCATCATCATCATCGTCATCGTCGTCATCCTCGTTATCGTCTTCAGCGGCGGGAGGCATGTTGAAGTTGACGTCGCGGAAGAACTGGGAGTTGCTGGCGGCATACAGGTAGCCCTGACTGGCGCAGTCGAAGCCTGGGGTGCGGCTCACGCAGGTCAGCAGGCGCTGGTCGAACACTTGGCCCACGTTGCAGAAGAAGCTGGCGGACAGCGTCACCCTGTAGGGGTGGCAGAAGGGTGGCGGTGAGGACAGGGTGATACGTGGCTGACGCATCATCTCGGTGGGGTTGGTTGCCGGAAATGCGGAGGATTTCGTTGTTTTGTTAATTTATGTGAGTAAGTACATCAATTATATAACAATAAAGTCCGATACAAGACTCAAGAAGATTGCTAATAAGTTATCATGTTCAGAATTAACTGAATGAAGTTATGCGGTCCAATTTTATATTCAATTACAAGTTATAATTGAATATAAAATTGTTAAAATTAAATGAGTTAATTCCATCTTGATGTTAATCATAAATGAGTTAGGAAATTCGTTATTCAAATTATGGGAAACATTCGAAACATTTGCTGCCACAACATTTGCAAGACTCGGCCCGCGCTATAAACGAAACTACGGATTTAGCGAGAGAGCTCCATGCATTCCTTGGCTATGGAGCGGCGTCTATGTAACGTATCCGTGTATATCCGTCACCTGCGAATTTACACCAGGATGCTATAAAGTAAGAGTCCGTTACGCTTCAGCCTCCTTGTGCTAGTGACCCATTGGTCGGACCGTTACTCTTCAAAGGCTATAAACCAGCAAAAGACGGCACATGTGTGTTCCCTGGTGGTCGCTTGGGAGTAGCAAAAATCAATACCACGATCTTTGACAGCTCTGGGAATAAGATATGTGAGAGACAATACAAATTCATGTACTGCGTGCACCTAGACGTTACTATAACATGATATGAACTGCTCTTAAGTAGGTTACTTAATACTGATGAATAACCTGAGATAGGTGGTGTCTCGGTTATTTTGATAACATTGGGTAAATGCATTCATAAAATATAGCTATTCATATGCCTTCAGAGAAAATATAAAATATATAGTGGCCCCCCCAAAAACGCGCCAGGTTTCGAGGCTTAACATTTGTTGGGTAATAGATGGGAATATGATACTTAGTGCACATATAAAACAATCGATTTTGCGTTAAACAAAAAAAGCTTCGTGTCAATCGGGCGAAAGGTTAGAAAACATGACGTATTTTGCAAACACTTACAAATTTACCATTTTTGCGACAAATTCCCGATTTGACCACGCATTCGTCGTCAAAGATGGTCTTCAAAATGAAGGGTTCCTTCAGCCGAAGGAATGTATTACGTGCACCTAATCACGCGGCAAAAAAATAAAACAAATTATTCTGGTTGGACATTCTTCTGCCAGCTTCGTAATCAACATGCCGCTCACAATCCAACAGAGGCACACCATCACACTCTGTTTCCAGGAAAAGGGCTGGTGCGGCGCAAAGATCGCGAAGGAGTTCCCCAGTCTTCGAGGCAAGCGATGTGCGATAAACCGGCTTATCCAGAAGATTAAGGAAGCAGGATTATCTGTACGAAAGAAGAGAAGTGGCCGGCCTCGTACGGCACGCACATTTGCGGATCCAGAACGGTGGTTGGGGGGGGGGGGGAATCCCCAAAAGTGTCACACAATTCTGAAGACTCATCAGATTTCACTTGCTTATGCATTGATAGCTGATTATAAAAACAAACTTTCCTTAGTAAAAGTTGCTTATATTTTCTTCGATATCAGGAAATGTGTCAATTTTGCGCCGATTTCAGGCAGTTCGGGGGGGGGCATGGTCGCTTTGCCCCCCCCCCCCCCTGGATCCACCGGTGGGCACGCACAGCGGCAACTGAAGAGGAGGTGGAGTAGTGTGCTCGCAGGATGGTCAGTCTGTATCCCATCTCAGTGACGCACAGCGGCAACTGAAGAGGAGGTGGAGGAGTAGTGTGATCGCAGGATGGTCGGTCTGTATCCCATCTCAGTGACGCACAGCGGCAAATGAAGAGGAGGTGGAGGAGTAGTGTGCTCGCAGGATGGTCAGTCTGTATCCCATCTCAGTGACGCACAGCGGCAACTGAAGAGGAGGTGGAGGAGTAGTGTGCTCGCAGGATGGTCAGTCTGTATCCCATCTCAGTGACGCACAGCGGCAACTGAAGAGGAGATGGAGGAGTAGTGTGCTCGCAGGATGGTCAGTCTGTATCCCATCTCAGTGACGCACAGCGGCAACTGAAGAGGAGGTGGAGGAGTAGTGTGCTCGCAGGATGGTCAGTCTGTATCCCATCTCAGCCAGCGACAGGTCTCACGCAAGATCAAGATTTCCCGTTCTTCGGTCCAGCGAGTCATGAATACCAAAACAATGCACGCATTCAAGCGCATGACCATCCCTACGATGACTCGGGATGTTTACAAGAAAGCGCGTCATCAGAGTGCGACGCCTCTACCAGAAGATGTTCATGTTCATGTATTTGCGAATAATTCCATATAAATGGCTTAATGTTCGATTCGAGTGAAAGGGATACAAGATGGGCGATACAAACGAAAAACACGACAGACAATTTAACCCGCGACTTACTGGGGGGGGGGGGGGCGGAGGCGCTATTTTTTGCCCCCTCCCGTTATTTTGCAATAACTCTTAAACGAACACCGGAATCGTCACCAAAATAGCAGTACCTTCTCTCACATCAATTCTACACATGTTGGCAAAAGGAAAAATATGAGACTATGATAGCTCAACCAGAAATGACGTCAGAGTGACGTCATGTTCTTCGGTTTTTGTTGCAAAATAATGGTTTTCGGAAAACGCTGTCAAAGGTACGATGCGTGAGATAAACTCAATTATTTTAAATCAAATTACTGACAATAGATCGGGGGCTATCAAACTTCTATCTCGGATTTTTGAGTTTTTTTTTCATTCAAAATTATGAGAAATCCAAATACATTTTTTTGTTGTTGTGTTTTACATATTTTTTTAAAAGAAAAAATCAGAATTATCCAAAAACCAAAATATACGTAATCGAAACGTATGCGGTGAATATGTGTACCAAATTTAAAGTCGATATTTTCAAAAATGATTGAGTTATGACCTTTAAATGACAAAAATCGACCACTTCTCACAGCATTACTATGCATAAAAAACGCATTGCCATTTTTGCTTTTTACTTCTATTTATATGGAACAAACAATGTTCTAAGGTCATTTTTCGCGTTCTAGACGAAAAACAAACCCATACACATGTGTTACAACGCCTAATGACCGTAATCTGCAGTTTGACCTCGGGACCTCGGATGACCTTGCCCTGACCCAAGGTCATAAAGAGCTTAGAAAGGTACTTAGAGGTGTCAGACTCACTAATCATACCGATTTATCGAAAGATTATGCGTTTAATATCGCAATTTTGCGCGACAATTCCATCCATCGAGACCTTTTGACACGGCCAAACATTTTGTACTTGACCTGACCTGTGACGTCATCAGTGAGCCCGAGGTCAACAATACTATATTTCCCTCGATGAATCTCCTAGGGCTATCGAATGCCGTTTGAATTTTTACATTCGGTCCAGTAGTTCCGGAGATCCGAGGGGGGGGGGGGGGGGTGCAAAAAAATAGTCCCCCCCAGTAAGTCGCGTTATGAAATATACCCCAGTAACTCGCGGGTTAAAACACGCATCGCACACACACAAGAAATCATGGTAACTATGTTAATACAACGTACGAAGTCAAGCTTTCACGCATCGTCGTCACCATTATCGAGTTGGGATTTTAGCACGGCGAGGCTCCGTGAGGCCATAACGGCCGGCGTCAGGTGGTTCCAAGACGAGGCCGCCCAATAGCAAAAAGCCCTGCGCGACATGGATAGCCGGAAAGCGGGCAGCTCTAGAGCACCAGCCACCGCAGCCCGAGTGAGGCGCTCACTCACAACGGTGCGAGGGGTGAATAGCGATCGGACCGCTACCGGGGCGCGGGGGTCGTTTAAGGCTCTGTAGACGCCGATACAGTCGCGGCGCGCAACGAGGTCGCATATACCGCGCCAACCTAGCGACTCCACGACCGGCGAGATATGATCACGACCCCGCGCACCCAAGACGATCCTTGCCGCGAAATTTATCACCTTTTGTACCCGGCTGAGGTGGCAGGCAGCGGCCCCGCCCCAGACGGAGAGACAGTACAGTATGTGGGGAAACACGTGTGTTTGGATTAGGAGTTTGCGGGTCTCGGGTGTGAGGTGGTGACGAATTGTATACCAACAGAACAGGATGGAGTTGCACTTTTTGACTAAATTGGAAATGTGCTCCTCCCAGGACAAGTTACAGTCCATGGTGACCCCCAGCATCTTCACGGACGGCAAGGGATTGAGTGTGTGGTTTGAGATGTTGAGCTGAAAGGATGGAGTCTTTTTAAGGGTTTGAAGAGTACCGACAAGGAGGAGGGTGGTCTTGGTGGGGTTCATCCGAGTTGGCAGTGAAGTAGGATTGGACCGCAATGATGGCATCCTCCTGTCAGGATTTTAGTAGGGATAGGTGTGCTGGGAGAGCGGAGTCGGGGAGCTGGGTGACGTCTGCGTAGGACACCAGACGCCCGTGAGGAAAGTACGATGTAAGGTCGTTCGTGAAGATGCTGCAGAGGATTGGGCCCACGAGGGAACCCTGAGGGACGCCGTGGGATAAGGGAAGGGATAGTGATCCGCCTCTCACCACCTGCAGCCGTCCATCGAGGTAACTCCGGAACCATCGGGGATCGATGCCGTACCACTGTAGCTTGGTCAGGAGGACATCGTGGTCAACGCTGTCAAAGGCTCTACTAAGGTCGACGGAGGTGACGGCGACGACATGTCCCGCGTCGATCCGGCGCGTCATCCATTCCACAGCGTCAACCACGGCGTCCTCCGTCGAGTGGCACGGCCTGTACGCGTATTGTGAAGGCGCCAACAGGCTGTGGGAAACGAGATGCGCCGACAACTGCGTACATACAACCTTCTCGCATAATTTTGACAACACTGATAAAATCGATATCGGCCTAAAATTGTCAGGAGCGTCGCGAGGCCCAGATTTATGAAGAGGGAGAACTGATACAATTTTCCAGTCACTTGGGAAGACGCAAGTGATGACAGAGGTGTTGACGAGATGAAGCAAGTGAGGCCCTAAGACAGCGAAACAGTTTTTCAATGCAAGTAGCGGCACACCATCGATTCCAACATCCCTAGAAGATGACAGTTCTTTCAAGGCTCTAGAAAGCATGGGTACGGTCACCAATTGTAAGACTAGCCGGGCTGTGGTGACGCACGGTGGTCTCGGAGGGAGAGGTGGCACGCTATGGCAGCCAGCTGCCCGCTCGGAAGCTATCTTAGGCCCGACTGAGGCGAAATGGCGATTGAAGTCGTCAGCTCGGTCCATCGGCATATCCTCGGCGCCGCCACCTCCTCCTCTCGTGGGTCGAAGGGCGAACTCACGAATCCCGCGCCAGCAACTCGCACGATCAGACAGCATGGTCGCGCACAGAAAGTCGCGTTTCGTCTGGGCACAGCAACTCTTAACCCGGTTTCGGAGCCGCCGATTCTCGATAAGAGCGGTCTCCGTACCGTACCTGTGCCATTCCCGGTAGGCCCGGTCGCGCTCACGCATTACACTGCGCAGCTCGTGGTTACCCTCCAACCACGGGCAGCGTGGGCGACGTGGGGTCACAGTTTTCAGGGGACAGTGCACATTGATGGCAGACGACCATAGGCGCATGAACGCCTCCAACTTCCCCTCGATGTCACCGGCCCGGTATAACGGGTCCCAGTCCAACAGCAGCAGATGTAAACTGAGCGCGTCCCAATCTACTTTGCGCCAGGGGCGAGCTCGGAAAGGCGTAGGACGCGAGCCTGAAGGGCGTGCGAAGAGTGGTGGTGAGGTGGTCTGCAATCGGTACCGGTGGCACCGAGACCGCGCTCTCCAGATCCGGCATACTGGTGATTATATGGTCAAGGAGTGTGGCGGTCGGCTCCGGATGGGTGGGAGTGACAACAAGTTGACAAAGGTTCAAATCATCAATTCAAGATCCCATATGGCCTGATGTCCGCCGCGTTGTCTTCACGGATGCAAATTATTTATCTGTTATATAGGCATAGCCTTGGGTTTCTCCCTATAAGTTCCTCTCAACTGGCAGAACGACCATGTGTACGGAAGAGGGAAGAGGTGTGAAGTACCTTCGGAACGATTTCTTCATGAAAAGTAAAGATTATCGAAGAAGGTCATGGTAAGCGCGGAGGTCAGCTGGAGCGGAAGACGGACATCTTCTTTCTGGACACCAATGTGTGCATGGTGGATTGAACGCGCTACATTCGACTCCAAGACGAGGAACTTCTTCCGGGCTGCCGCCGCCTGTACCCTAACGACAACTACACCTTCCTTCAGGACGAGGCGCCATCCCACCGCAGCCGACAGACGCAGCAACAGTACCTGAGCGAGAACACGCCGCAGTTCCTCAACAAGGTAGACTGGCCTCCAAACTCGCCTGATCTTAATCCTGTGGATCACTCCGTGTAAACGCCCTCTCGGAGGTCTATGACAGGCGAAAAAGTTCACCTCAACTGCGGAGCTGCGCGAAGCCATCAAGGGAGGAGGTGTCGGTGGAGCTCATCCGGATCCGTGGCGGACAAGCGTGGGTGCGGATATCCGCCCACCTGAGATTTTCGTAAATATTGGGAAAAGTCGGCGTGCAGCGCCATCATACTTATCATAGCTATTTGGGCATCAATTATCCATATTGTGTGTAATTTTTTATATCGAGTCATCTCAGGTCAGGTCAACATGTCACGTTAAGTGACCCCACCTCCAAGCAAGTTTTTGAAAGTTTGTGGTCGTGAAAAGCTACGGTGATTGTCCGAGCGGTTTCAAACTCACAGGACTTAATTAGGCCATATGTACCTACAATTAGTTTATTTCGAATTTGTAATATCGGTGACATAAGGTCAGATCGATTTCGTGAACTTATCATTATAAGTAAATTAATACAAATGAAAACACGTATAAATCCACAGAATGGGTTTAAATTTGACCAGTTTTCACCAGATACACAAATGCCATATGCAAACACCCAAGTTATATTTTTGTTCTGTGACCTCTACGAGGTCAACTCAGGAGACCCCGAGTTCACGCGTGGATGTTCTTCAATAACTCTTTGCCAAATCAAGGTAGAGTAATGGAGTTCTCAGCGTTGTGTTTGGATCGTCGAGACGCGTTGATTGATGTATAATTTCAACTTGATCTGACCTTGACCCGTGGCACAGGTCAGGTAAATTTTGGGATATTACCCAACTATGTCATGGTCATGCGATATACTATTCGATGCGTCTCGACGGAGAAACACAATGGTGAAAACTGTAGGTATCACTTTATTATGCGTACCTATCTCAAAAGTTATTCCCTAAACACCCGTAAAACGCCTTTTTGGGCGATGACCAAGCGAGCGCGCTCTGGTAAAACTAAAACAGGTTTGAAAGGTAAGGGAGCACACGTGGTAGTAACACATAGTCATTTTTGTCCTCCAGAAAAAATTGCCAGGCCAACATAAAAATTAAGTTGAATTAAATTATTCATGATCTCCTTTCTGAAATCCGCCAAAAGGGAGTTTTTCCTGAGCGCTGCATGCTTCAGCGTATAAATCAATGCTTATACAGCCATTTTTTTTTATCAAGAATCATTTTTGCAAGGATTTGTGTTTATTTTGACGTTCGCGTGTACCAATTCCCACGCGCTGTGGTACCACCTCTATCAGAACGCACCATACTATAAGCAAAATTGATTTAATGAACCTATCCAATGGTGAAAACCCAATCTCAATCAGAGCAGTGGTTGAAAAGTTATTAGCTTCCGAAAAAGCGTCTGTATGGCCGGGTCGGGGCGGGTCGGGCCGGGTCGGGCGGGGTCGGGCCGGGTCAAATGTAAATTTGTCTAATAAGTTGACGAGAAACCTCAGCGTCGCTTCGCGCCCGCTCGGTAACAATTCCGCGATTTTTAGAATGTTTCAATTTCGATGGCCTGCCCTGAGCTAACTATTGGCCTGAGATGAAATCTGATGAAGCCTGAGTGACGAGACAATTCAATTATCTTTCGGACGTTTTGTTCGCGCGTCGCTAGCTCTTTATATTTTCGAAATATATACGATTTTTGGTAAGGACACCATATATGGTCGAAATTTTACTTTTGTTGACCTCTGGTGACCTCAATAATGACCTGACATAAAACAAAAATGACCTTAGTACTTTCGTTAGACCTTGTTTCGAGATATCTCTCTTGTATCTCTCTTGTATCTTGTATCTTGTATCTTTGTCGCTATGTTGGAAGGTTATTTTAAATATTAAAGGGGCGGGTATCCGCCCCCCCCCCGTCGGTTCGAAGTTGGCGCGGACCCTGTCGGTGTGCGGGTTAACAATTTTAGTTGCACACACAATGCTCCTTGAATGTCCCATCAGCAACACAATGAAGAAGAGGCAACGCGAAACGTCGGGCCTCAATATTTTATGTTGCCCCGATTGCTCACGTTTGTGACAAATTAAATTCAAAACACATAAATTCGAGGAAATTCACTGACGTATTAAGTATAGACTATCAAATGTGAAGGCGTTTTACGCGAAACGATCCGTCATAAGTTTGCAAAGACAACTTCAGAAAACAGCAACGCATAAAACTTCGGTCGAACATTTTGAGCGCTCGCGTGCTTATCAAGTGGCTTATCTTAGTTTATGGCCACTGGCAGTTCCAGCAGGTGGGTATGGTGTCCCCCCAAATAAGTGTTTTGTCCGTGCAAGCTGCCCGTCCAAAACGAGGTGCTTCTTTACACAAAGAATATGCTGACCAAATGTGGTCCCCTCCTTTGAGTTTTGGGCTCCCCGGGCCTCCATAAGTCAGTCACCCCTACCCAAAAGTCAAAAATCAAAGTCGTCGCATACCGCGTGTGTTCATTGGAAAGCTCTTGTCAAGTAGAATACACATTTATACAGTCGAAATGTTCTAAAATATATAGTTTTCGTTCTATGAGTAATAAACATCTACCAAAACCAAGCTCCAGTGTAGGTACAGTACCATAAAGCTTGTTTTTTTGTAGAGGTTTATGACTCATAGAACGAAAACGTTTAAATTTAGAGCATTTCGACTGAATAAAAGTGTATTCTAAACAACAAGAGTTTTCAAATGAGCACACGCGGAGGTATGTACGACGACTTTGATTTTTGACTTTTGGGTAGGGGTGACTGACTTATGGAGGCCCGGGGGGACCAAACCTCAAAGGAGGGGACCAAATTTAGTCAGCATATTCTTTGTGTAAAGGAGCACCCCGTTTTGGATGGGCAGCTTTCACGAACAAAAAGTTGTATTTTTGGGACACCCTAGTGGGGGGGGGGGGGGGGGGAACAAAGAAGTCATGCCCCAAACCACTCGAAATCGGCCAAAAATTGACACATTTCGTGATTTTAAAAGAATAATTAAACAACTTAACCAAGGGAATGTTCACCATCAAAATTCAATACGAAACCATTTCGGTCACTTTGGCTCAGGTCAAAATTGAGGTCAGAAGTCATTAAAGGTAAAAGTTTTCATTTTTTAGTGTCTGCCCAACAGACCCCCAAACATCTCGATAACAATACCTAATAGCTAGGAACAAACGAGAGAAGAAAAACAATAGAGGTCATTAAAAATGAAATCGCTCATGTGTCCTCGTTTTTATTTGTTTTGTGATCAAGTCGATAGCTTAGGCTCTAGAGGTCAGTAAAGCCACTGTCTGTATATTCACACTGACTGTATCACACTGATCACACTGACTGTATATTAGCCGTTTTCACGAAGGATTTTGCGTTTGAGGCGTTTGAGACGTTTGGGGCGTTTGGGGCGATTGGGGCGATTGGGGCGATTATGGCGTTTTGGGTAAATGGGTCTATAACTCGTAAGAACACGGCTTTTCCCGGTGATTTTTTTTATATCAATCGCAACTTTATGAATTAATGCATTTTTCTGGAAATTCCATTTTAATGATAACACCATATTTTACTTAAAATTAACAATTTCATCTTAAACTAGCTCTGGTTATGGCTGTGGTGGTTTGGTGAGTTTGGTGAGACTCCATCTTTCTCGAATCCCGGATGTGCAGGGTTCGGGAAATGGTCATATTTTGCAACGACATGATTGTCAGAAATAATAGCTTTTTTCAATGAAAACCAGATGAATTGGTCCATTCATATTTTCAGTCATATTCCTTTTTGATAGCAAGGATTAATTATAATTAGCGATTTCGGTTTGATAATTTGTTGTAAGATGACGAGAATGCTGGCTCCGGCTCTGCGCTGGCTCCGCGCAGGCGCCGCTGCCCGGTAACCATGGCGACCACGTGACTCCGGCGCCAGCTGGACCGTTACCATGGCGACGAGCCAGCCGGTCGCCTGACGTCACGTTGCGCATGTGCAGAGCCGTGGTCTGCGCCCAGCCTGTTCTGTTCGATCTAGAGCCGCCATTTTTGAGTTTTCAGTACCAGTGGCTGCAGAAAACCCGCATGTTTCATGGGCTTATAAGTGCTTTTTCTGAGGTTCTTTCAGCTTTTTATGAGATTCATAAATTAATCAATTGATCAAATCAAGAACATTTGGTGTGATTCGTTGCTTAAATAAATGAGTAAGGATTGTTCTGGTTTTCAGAAACCAACGAAGTTACCGCTCTAAATTGGACGATCTCAGCGGGACGGAGCGACGATGAATTAAGGCCTGTCTATGCTTTTTACATTTGATTGCATTTTTCATCATAATATTATACTTCTATGTCATTAATATCTTCAATTTTGCCCTAACTAACTGTCAATTGCGTATTTTATTTAATCAAAGCTAGTATACTAGTATACGTTTAGCCTCTTTTTAGGGCGTTTGCGGTATGTTTTGTAGAAGGAACTAACACAACACAAAATTGCCAGATTTGCTCCTGAATTTGAATATTCAAAGCAAACTAACGGGAAATATCGCATTGTAAGAGTATATACTTATTCATGAATTCATAAAATTGCGATTGATACCAAAAATAACCGGGAAAAGCCTTGTTCTTACGAGCTATAGACCCAATCGCCCCAAACGCCTCAAACGCCCCAATCGCCCCAAACGCCCCAATCGCCCCAAACGTAAAATCCTTCGTGAAAACGGCTATTATCAATAACCTTTTCGTTAATAAATTTGAAAACCTAATAACGATAGGACAATTATTTTACCGTCACCTTGTTTGTTTCGCCAAGGCCCGTTCAGCCACACCCAGCGTGACCGGGTTAGGTCAAATCCCAAATCTGACCTCAGGATCTGACAATTTTAAGAAAAGTCATTCCAAGTTTCAGGACGCTAGGCCTAACGGTTTAAAAGCGGCAAGTGAAAAACACCGGGATGGGCAAAATCTGCGCCCCACAGGGAATAGGGTTAAGCGATTTTTTTTAAAGAGCTTTCGGTTGTTTTTTCGTTTCTTCCTAGCTATCATAAGTTTTTGAGATATGTAAGGTTTCCTGGAGCAAAGTCCTGCAACTGTAAAATCTGACATTTGATGAACTCTGGTAACCTCAATATGAGCTGAGCTCCCATCTGTCCTGAACTCCCTCTGACCTGAGTTCCCCGCTGACCTGAGCTCCTCTCTGACCTGAGCTCTCCTCTGACCTGAGCTCCTCTCTGACCTGAGCTCCCTCTGACCTGAGCTCTCCTCTGGCCTGAGCTCCTCTCTGACCTGAGCTCTCCTCTGACCTGAGTTCCCTCTGACCTGAGCTCTCCTCTGACCTGAGCTCCTTCTGACCTGAGCTCCCACTGACCTGAGCTCTCCTCTGACCTGAGCTCCCTCTGACCTGAGCTCCCTCTGATCTGAACTCCCTCTGACCTAAGTTCCCCTCTGACCTGAGCTCTCCGCTGACCTGAGTTCCTTCTGACCTGAGCTCCTCTCTGACCTGAGCTCCTCTCTGACCTGAGCTCCCTCTGACCTGAGCTCTCCTCTGACCTGAGCTCCTCTCTGACCTGAGTTCCCTCTGACCTGAGTTCCCTCTGACCTGAGCTCCCTCTGACCTGAGTTCCCCTCTGACCTGAGCTCCTCTCTGACCTGAGCTCTTCTCTGACCTGAGCTCTCCGCTGACCTGAGCTCCTCTCTGACCTGAGCTCCTCTCTGACCTGAGCTCCTCTCTGACCTGAGCTCCCTCAAACCTGAGCTCCCCTCTGACCTGAGCTCCCCTCTGACCTGAGCTCCTCTCTGACCTGAGCTCCTCTCTGACCTGAGCTCCCTCTGACCTGAGCTCTCCTCTGACCTGAGCTCTCCGCTGACCTGAGCTCCTCTCTGACCTGAGCTCCCTCTGACCTGAGCTCCTCTCTGACCTGAGCTCCTCTCTGACCTGAGCTCCCCTCTGACCTGAGCTCCCTCTGACCTGAGCTCCCCTCTGACCTGAGCTCCTTCTGACCTGAGCTCCTTCTGACCTGAGCTCCTCTTTGACCTGAGCTCTCCTCTGACCTGAGCTCTCCTCTGACCTGAGCTCCCTCTGACCTGAGCTCTCCTCTGACCTGAGCTCCTTCTGACCTGAGCTCCCCTCTGACCTGAGCTCCCTGCGACCTGGGCACTGGAAACCCTGTGACCTGAGCTCTGATGACCTGCTGACCTGAGCACGGCTGCCCGCCGGACCGCCGAAGGGACTGTGACCGGTTGACAGACGTGGTAGACGCGGCACTTGTTACTGATGTCGGTGTAGTATCCATACGGAAGGCCCTCGCAGCTGGAACAGTAACATGTTCACTCAGTCGTACGCCTGTACCGGAGTACCAGGGAACAACGCACGACTTTGAATCAAGGGAGAAAAACAGCGGATCTGGGCTAGTTGTATCTATTCATAAAGACAAATAAAATATTCAAGTCATTTGAATCTGCCTCATAAACAAACACGATGATAGCAATAGTTTTTGTTTGGGAAATGACATATAGCTATACACCTAGCCTTTGCACTTGAAATATAATTGGGCCTGTGTAATAATATTAGCACAATTAGCGTTGACATATTTGATTTCTGAAAGCAGATGTCACTATCACTGACTTATATGAAAACCTCAACCGATTGCCAATATACGGTTCATGACAATCCCGTAAATACCAAGGTAACGCAAGAGGGAAACGACTTATCTCTTGGCTGGCTAATGCTTCCTAAAGAGGCCGTAACCTCATAACTTGATCCGAGTCATCCTTCCGTCACTTTGTCATGGTCGGAGTCTCAAAATAAATGGCATACTCTAAGGTAGTACTGTCATAAGACCCGTAGGTGCACGTGGTGACACGGATGCCCTATTAGCGGAGATTCGGGTGAAGGCCGTATGCACAGATCCTTCTAAACTCAGCAACAGTATGGCTACGCTATTTTGTCACAGTGCAAACACCTGGAGATACCACATTTCTCTCTGCCTCCTCTGCTCTCACCACTGCTCAGAGGATCTTACCCGAGTCTTCCATGTCTTTGAGGACTTCGGTGGCTCTGGCGGCCAGTCCGAGCGGGTCGGAGGATCTTACCTGAAGCTGTCTTTCACGTCCTTGAGGACTGGTGGTTCCGGCGGCCAGTCCGAGCGGGTCGGAGGATCTTACCTGAAGCTGGCTTTCACGTCCTTGAGGACTTCGGTGGCTCCGGCGGTCAGTCCGAGCGGGTCGGAGGATCTTACTTGAAGCTGTCTTTCCTGTCCTTGAGGACTTTGGTGGCTCCGGCGGTCAGTCCGAACGGGTCGGAGGATCTTACCTGAAGCTGTCTTTCCTGTCCTTGAGGACTTTGGTGGTTCCGGCGGCCAGTTCGAACGGGTCGGAGGATCTTACCTGAAGCTGTCTTTCCTGTCCTTGAGGACTTTGGTGGCTCCGGCGGCCAGTCCGGGCGGGTCAGAAGATCTTACCTGAAGCTGTCTTTGACGTCCTTCAGGACTTTGGTGGCTCCCGCGGCCAGTCCAAGCGGCTCAGAGGATCCTACCTGAAGCTGTCTTTCACGTCCTTGAGGACTTCGGTGGCTCCGGCGGCCAGTCCGAGTGGTTCGGAGGAGGTGAGCAGGGTGGGGCTCTCTATCGCCGTGCCGTCCAGCCTGGTCCAGGCCCCTTGCTGGCCATTCTCCTTCCTGTACCGCCTGTGGACCGATGGTGAACGCAAAATAGCGACGTCAACAGGTTTCGATCACGTTTCTAGATAAAATAAATCAGATCGACGGCAGATGCCGGATGGACGACCTTGAGTGCTTGAGCTTGAGTGCATTTCGAGTGTTTTGAAAGAATCTGGCTATGGCACAAACACGGAGATTGAAGATGGAGCCAATGACTAAAGTAGCCGGCACTCCCGAAAATGTACAGCTAAGAGCTAGAGTTGTTAAATCTCTTCGGTAAGCACCGTTACTGAAGATGGCAGGTTGTTGTAGCCATGTAAACTTGTCGGCAAGCCAACAATCCGCGTTAGAGTTATTTTTCCAGGTTTAAATGACAACTGGACAGCCTACCGCATCTCATTGAACTTCAACGCCGAACTGCCGAAGTGTGTAAAAATGGCTTATTGACGACTTAGTATATCCAGGTGTAAGAACGCTATCTCGGCAACTGTAAATCGCAGCCTTAGGTATGACATGACCGGTTGGTGTTTGATCACGATATATGTTCAGAATTGTAAGAGAGAAAAAATGGAGGCCGTATGTCAAATGATACCACAGTCTTGGCTGACGTCTGACGGGTGTCTCTAGCGTTCTTAAAGATTGGGTTCATCCGCGAGGCTCAGACATGGCACTCCCTTTAAAAATGCGCACTGCTCAATCACAGGGCTGCCTCGGGTTGGAGATGACGCCAGGTCTGCAGGCTGATTACACACTGAGCCACACTAAGCGAACTTTTTGGTGGTAGTAGGTGAAGGACTAGACCATTTCTTATTTTTATCCTTACGTTCCGAAACACGTTTTTTTTTCTTGGTTAGCTTACGAGCATCATTGTATTTTATAGTTCGATCAAATAGACACATGTGGCTGAGCCTCAAGATGCAACGTTTTCAGCAAGACATACGTATATTCGGAAATATCACAGCATGGCACTCGAGTTTTAATTTATAATGCAGTGGATGCATTCAAGCGTTAAAATAGTTGCATTGCCTTGCGCAATTGCAATCAATTTGATAGCTAATTCAGACGGAGTGAGTGAGAACGCGAAACGTTCGAACGAACGTAGTCTTACTGCCGGGCTCCACTGCACGCTTTTGCAATTTATCGCTTCGCTTTTACGGCTTATCAGGTCGACTTTGCGTTTTCTCACGTTCATAAAAATGTTAACTACGTGTTAATATACAGTGCAGGCTCCACAGAACGAAATGACAAAGTGAATAAATGAAAAAGTGCGTAATCGGTATGGTAAACCTCAAAATCGAAACGGAAGTGCTGGAAAGTGTAACCAGAAAACGTCTAATCAACACGCAAAAACGAAAAAATGAGAAAGATAAAAACGAGAAAATGTTTGATCAGTTGAAAGTTTTTGCACTTTTGAAGTTTGCTGTGCTCATCATGCCACCTTGCAAGTGATTTATGGCTGTGTTTCAAGAGAATATTTGCAAAGAAGCGATTTGCCGTAGTTAAGCTACTCCTGCCACATTGCGTTTGAAAAGAAAGCTGAGCTTCTTCACTCGCCGTTGTGTAATGTAAACAAAACATTCCGATGGCAATCTTTGGGGCTGTTCCAGTGGCGCCTCTAACCTCCTCTAATCTCCTCCAAGCTGCTCCAACTTGCAACTGTCTGTGCATTAGGATACGACAGTTGCAAGTTGGAGCAACTTGGAGGAGGTTAGAGGTGCCACGGGAACAGGCCATTTGCGTGTGTCGGGCGGTTGGTTCCGTTGTGGCAGTGTCAAGCGGGTTCAACTTGTGTGTGTTTCAAGCGGTTTCATCTTGATTTCATGAATGTTAGGAGTTCAAGTCAAAAGTGGGAGGAAGCTAGGGAATTTAAAAGTGATCTGTGTTTGCCTAATATCCATGCAATGAGCTGTGGACAGTGGAGAGGCAAGAGGTTGCTTGTGAAGGAACAAATTGAAGCCCGCGGTTTAGCCAGCGTGCAAATCATCAGTGGAGTCGCTTTGACTCGCTTACGATGCATACCTACATATTCGTATGAGTGTTGGAATCTAACCGAGCTCTGCCGTACACACAACAGGTATTTACCATGATCATATATTGATACATATCTATTCAATTAAGCTTTGTGCGCAGCGGAACAGCGATTGTTGACGTTTTGTATGCAAGTTTTCCCTGTGAAATTACATCCGTTTGTGCTTCGCCTCGTCTTTTATTAGATAAAATGTGATACGGCGAAAAAGCCGCCTGACGGCTTGGAACCCGTAATCTTCTTTGGATAATCTTCGGATAATTATACCATTTCGATCAGCGCCTATAACCTCTCGGCCACCGTTGCGACAGGTACCGGCGTGGGAAATAAGCAGTATAGTTGAGGAAGGGTGAGAAAAAAGGTCCAAATTACAATGTAGTGGGGGTTTGATGGAATATAACTTTATTTTGGATCACAATATCGCGGCGAAACAAAAATATTGTTATTGTGTCGCAGTTCCACCCGTCTCGGAAGTTCCCTAACGAAGTGTGTCACGTGAAACATGTGTTAATGCTTGAGGAAACGATAAAGTGCAAAAGCTAGAAAGCGAAAAAGCTAGAAAGTGAAAAAATGTAAAAGCGACACGATAAAACGATAAATCGAAAAAACGCATCACGCAAAAGTGCACAGTGGAGCCTGAGATTTACACATGGGCAGAAATCCGTCTTCATCTTGCTTGCTTGAATACTTGCTTGCTTGAATACTTGCTTGCTTGGGCTATGTGTTTCAGGGATAACTCCCGTTTCACTGCACTGATTATGCAAAGGTATACACTGATAATTTTTCGTAAATTAACACATGGTATGGGCTACGTGTTAATAATTGACACAACTGAATAAACTATCACCCTCTATAAATAAACAAAAATAAATGCCGGCTGGGATAAGCACGTGCCTGACTTCGAATTCATCTCCGCAACAGTCTTGTGAGAATCAGAAACACAAATAAATGCCGGCTGGGATAAACACGTGCCTTGACTTCGAATTCCTCTCTGCAACGATCTTGTGAGAATCAGAAACAAAATATACTTATGTCAAGGGTCGTAACTGTGTTGTTCACTAAGAGCCACATAAAGTTGTAGGTAAGTATACTCCTTTACTATTGCAGCAAACAACAATGCTTACCAGTTGCCGGACACAAATGCAATAACTCGTTCCGTCTGCTTCATGCCATGCATGCCTTACTACTTACTAGTTAAGGTAACATTCATGGTGGGTCAGGTTAGTAAGATTAAATAAACACTGTCTATCAAAGAAGTCAACCTTTGTCTCGTATATCCTCCAGCCATATTAACCTATTCGGGGATATTTATGTAAACAAAATTGTACTCGTCTATCCCCGATACTAAATCAACTTTCACCGGTGACTAATCGTAATTTGTCGGTCCTTCTATATTTAATTTAAATTAACGTGGCTATTTCTTTGTATGGCTGTTTGTATCGACTCATCAGTAGATGACGTTCCCCTGAAGTGTATTTTCGATCATTTATCAAGGAATTCGCTCCATTTTAAGAAATCCCTGTGTCACAACACAGGGAAGAGGGTGTACAAGGCGGGTGACTGGGTCCATGCCAGTTCCAGCGCCTGTAGGCGATCATCAATTGGCAAATTGCAGTCGGTGATCTATTTCTACGGCTGCATTTGAAGTATTATTGATCCACATGGGCTAGAATTCGATACATTCCTGTAGAACTGATATTCAATTTATTTGTAAAACTGACCATTAGAAATCCTGAATCTGGCAAAAAAGCGTGACGTAGCGGACTGGTTTGTGGTTCCATGGAGCATTGCCACATTCGCCAGGCCACAACATGCCAGACATGATATCAGCACGTATGATGCTCACGAATCACCAAGGACATATCTGGATACTCATCATAACGGGCTATTGTCATGATGACAAATATACGGAATACGTTTACACCTATCTGCAGAAGGCTGCAATGCTATCGATGAACGAACGGCAATGATGTATTACAATGGCATTGTTTCAACACTTCAACTACATAGGTATGTAGTGGCTAAGCGTCTATACAGTGTACAGACATTATGACTGAACTGAAGTCACATCCATCCCGACATTATCAAGACAAACCGTTTGATATTCGATGCTTACCTCTTTTACGACCAACAGAGCATACACATCGCACAATAAATACACAGCTGAAGCAGCAAGCTTGTGGCAGAAGCATAAATCAAGATCTTTATCATTGTCATGCCCACCTGCCAAAAGCCAAACCTCCCACGTCATTCCTCTCTCGTTCGCCCGTAGTACACAGACCGGTCCATTCCTCAATCGTAACCTTACTTGGTGAATTGAGCGAGCGTCTCCCCCGGTTGGAGTTGGCCCCGGACGAAGAAGTCTAGGTCGACCACGAAGTTGCCGCGCAGCTGGAGCTGATCCGTGAATCCCAGAGCTGAACTGCAGCCGGCCACCAGCACTGTCGGACACAGCGTCACAGGGTTAGACACAGGGCCACAGGAGGCACAGGACACAGGGTTAGACACAGGGTCACAGGAGGCACAGGACACAGCGTCACAGGACACAGGGTTAGACACCGGGCCACAGGAGGCACAGGACACAGGGTTAGACGGCCTGGCAATGCTGATATACTGGGCTGACGATCAGAGCGTCACAGGACACAGGGTTAGACACAGGGCCACAGGAGGCACAGGACACAGCGTCACAGGACACAGGGTTAGACACAGGGCCACAGGAGGCACAGGACACAGCCTCACAGGACACAGGGTTAGACGGTCTGGCGATGCTGATATACTGGGCTGACGATCAGAGCGTCACGTTTGGAGAATGGCAGCAGTCCAACGGGAGTGAGTGAGATGAGACCTTCCACGTAGGATCCAGAGGTTCTGTGGTACGGATAACTTGGCACAGCCTGTCCGCTGGATCGTCCTATCTAGGCGGACTGATCTGGGTAGCGCTGGCAGCAACGTCCATCAGTTTAATGGTGTATTTTTCCATCTAATCGAATTCACAAATGCATTGAATGCTCAACTATTCGAAACGATGGCTGCTCCTTTTTACGATGTTGCTGGTGCCACTACTGCTATCGTGCAAATTTGCAACAGTATAACCCCGGTACGTACATACATCGATTCATGCTGGACATAAATATGCCGGCATTTGAGATCACATACCTATGTATAGGATAGATAGGAACTACTGGATGCGCGCATTGTTCAGTTCCCATGCATAAATTTGGCCTAAAGAGCGTTTACTTCTACATTGTTTTTTTTTTCTTCTAGTAATTTAACTATATATTGAAAATACGTTACAAATATTGCCTTCCTTAATTTTAAGAATTTAACTCCGATTATGTACGGTACTTAAAACATTTAAATAGTCTTTTCTGTGTATTGAATAATGAGGCAATTTTAATGCCTCATGCGTTGCCTGAATCATCAGTGATGC
>JAXIVJ010009054.1:0-5000 GCA_036785665.1 Chirona hameri
TTTCAAACGATTTGACACTGTACACTGAAGAAAATGTCACAATTGTTCAATATGCTGACGACTGTCAGATTCTAGTAACCGGGAAAATGTGACTTGCCGTCGCTGATAAGCCGAATGGAGCGAGCTTTGAACTCACTATTCGTTTCGTTTCGTTTATTAAGGATTCGTCCACGTAGTGGGTATTATGAACCCTGTACATTGTAGGTAAGGGTGATGGACATTTACTCATACACTATGGGAACGGTCACGGTCACGATGCATGTGAAAAACAACACGGACATCCGATTGTAATTCATGTTGGCTGACAAATGGCACGCAGGAACGCCCCCGCGACTCCGCACCTCGGTAATGTTAGCTGGGAGAGAATTCCACGCACGCGCGGCCCTATATGCGAAGCTTCTCTGCGTGGCTGACAGGCGACATCTTTCCAGCTGCAGCTCTCCCGCGGCTACAGCTCTCGTTTCCCCTCTGGGATACCTGGGATCGTTTGACAAAAAGAGCTCTCAGGGCTGGCGGAGCAGTTGTGGTCATGAAGCGCACTAAACACTTTGAGGCAGTCTCGCTGATGCACCATCTCCCTCGCACTCAGCCACCCTAACGAGATGAGGACAGGTGAGATGTGCTCACTGCGCCGCACCCCAGAGACAAGTCTCGCCGCAAAGTTGATAGTTTTCTGAATCCGTGACAGATGGCATTGGGCGGCCCCGCCCCAAACGGGAGAGACAGTACAAAATGTGGGGGAAAACGTGAGCCTGTACCAGGAGCTCAAGGGCTTTGGGTGTGAAATAGTGGCGAATTTTGTAGAGGGATATAAGGATAGCGTTGCATCTGCGAACCACCGTCGATATATGTGGCTCCCAGGTCAGACCTGGGTCCAGGACCATGCCCAGGACCTTCACGGTGGAACATGAGCGGGATGCGTGAGCGTGATAAGGTGATGTGGAAGCTCGATGTCCTTTGTATGGAAGATTTTGTACCAAAGATGATGAAATGGGTTTTGTCAGGGTTCATTTTGAGACAGTTGGACAGAAACCAATATTGAAGGTGTATGATGGACTCTTCGACGCGGGCCTTCAGGTGTGATAAGTTGATGACATCGAGAGGGGAGTGGTCCAGGAGTTGAGTGTCATCGGCATAGGACAGGAGTCGGCCATGGGGAAGGAATGCGGACATGTCGTTGATGAAGATAAGGAAGAGGATGGGTCCGACTATGGAGCCCTGGGCGACGCCGTGGGTCAATGGGAGAATTAGGTCTGATCCGCCCGCTACCATCTGTTTCCGGTCTTGCAGATAGCTGCGGAACCAGTCTGAGACACACCCGTACCATTCTAGCTTGTCCAAGAGGACGCCATGATCGACGCTGTCAAAAGCTTTACTTAGGTCGAGCGTCGTCAGCGACGCTATTTCACCTGCGTCGATAATCTTTGAGATCCACTCCACTGCGTCGATCAGGGCGTCCTCCGCGGAATGACGGGGGTCGGTAAGCATATTGAAATTGAGACAGTATATGTGTTTTCCTGTAGATATGACGTGAGTTGCATGCAGACAGCCTTTTCCGTGATTTTTGACAAAACAGACAGGATAGAGATAGGCCGGAAGTTATTCAAATCGGATCGGTCTCCAGACTTGTGAATAGGTACAACGCGAGCTATTTTCCAGGCATTAGGAAACGTGCATGTGCTACAGATTTGTTGACGATATTAAGAAGGTGAGGCCCAATAACAGCAAAACACCTTTTCACTGCATGGAGAGGGGACGCCATCGATACCGACTGCCCTTGACGAGCTCATGCGTTTAATGGCCTTCGAGAGTTCTGGCAGGGTTACAGGGCGTAGTGCGAGGGCTGATGAGCACACACGGGGAGGCCTCGGTCCGTGCGAGCCCGAAACGGTGGTGCGCCCCACCTCCCGCGGCGATGCGTGACCCCACGGACGCAAAATGCTCATTGAATGCGTCAGCCCGGTCACTGACGTCATCGTCACCCAAAGCGGGGCCCCCGTGATGGTTGGACAGCAAAACTTTTCAGACGACTCCAAAAAGATTGTCTGTCCGATAAAAGAGAGTCACACAGGAAGTCGCGACGGGCACGAGTGAGCTGGCTTTTCACAGTGTTGCGCCGCCGCTGGTATTCACAGCGACTTTCTGGGGTTCTGGTGCGCTCCCAGGTTCGCCGGGCCTCGTCGCGGTCCTCCATCGCCGACGTCAGCTCGGGATTGTCGCGCAGCCACGGACACGCCGGTCGCGCGCCGTCTCACCGTGACGAGCGGGCAGTGCTCGTCGACCACTGCGTCCCAGACCGCCATGAATGCCGCCAGCTTCTCGTCAGCTGTCCGTGCGTTGTAGAGTGGTCCCCAGTCAGCTGTCAGAAGGCTCAGGCACATGGCGTCCCAGTCGACACGCTCCCAGCGCCCTCCTTATGACCGGCGCCGGCGGCGAGGGGCGCTGTCTGCGCACCCCGGCTCTGAGGAGTACCGGCTGGTGGTCGGCGATTTGATCCTGGAGCACAACGACAGATTCAGGTGAGTCGGTCAGGTTGGTTATGACCAGGTCCAGCATCGTGGGTGTCGGGTGGAGGTGCGTGGGCTCACGCACCAGCTGCGTGAGGTCCAGGTCGCTCAGGATCCGCTGGAGGCCCCGTGCACCTGGGCAGTCCTGTTGTAGCAGATTGATGTTGAAGTCGCCCATGACGACGACCGGCTTGCCAGTGGAGACCGCGTCCCCCAGCTGCCGGTCGATCATCTCGAGCGCTCCGGGCACCGAAGTGCGGGGGTCGGTAGATTACCCCGACCACCACTGTGCGGCACCCTGCACCGCTGACGGACAGCCAGAGCGACTCCAGGTTGGGGGTCGGAGCCGCCGATATGCAGTTTTGTTCACGGCGGAGGTTGTCTCTCGTCAAGATTGCGACGCCTCCGCCTCGCGCCTTGACCCGCGCGCCGGGCTGGCTTGTGCGGTCACATCTGATTATGCTATATCCGGGGAAAACCAGCACTCGGGTCAGGACACTCGGCTTCAGCCACGTCTCGGACACGGACAAAATGTCAATATTATGTTGTTGGAGCAGGAGGTTGATTTCATCCATTCTTGGTGCTAGGGAGCGGGTGTTGGCATGTCCGAAGCTGTACGTCGATGCTGATGATGTACGTCGTCGATTCGGTTGGTACGTCGATTCCCGGCTGTGTAGCCGCCGCCCGGCGGGTCTGACGCAGGGTCAGCCGAGGCGGCTGCACCAGGCAGCGGGTGGCGGGGCCAGCCGGCTCCGGGACGACCGGCGGGGGGCCCCATCCCATGCCTGTCGTTCAAGTTTGGCAGACGGCTCCCTACACGGACGGGGATCGCCGCCCCGGTGCCTCGCTGACGGCCGTCGGTGTCGCCGGCGCCCGCCAACCCCGGTCCGCCTGACCGGACTCTATCACTCGACCGGGTTTGGGCTGGTGGATTCTCCCCTATGCCAGGGCGGGTCCAGGGCCCGCCAGGGGGATTAAAGCGCGGTCGTAGTCCTGGCGACGCTGATGTTCTGCGTTTCTTGCCCGATGTCGACGCGCTTGGACTATCCGACCGGCTCTTCTCCCCCGGCAGTGCCGCCTTACTCCGCCTCTGTCCGCCCCTTGGGGCGGGCGGGTGGGGTGATGGATGGCCATGGGGGCTGAGTCCGGCGGGGACCCGGCCACGGTCTCGCAGAGTGTCGGCGACGACGGTAGAGCGTGGAGCGGTAGAAGTCGAGGCTGGGCAAGGTGATAGGTGCGTTGGTCTCTTCGGAAACCGGTAGAATGCCGGCCAGTCCAGCGTGGGTCATGGCTATGGCTATTTAAAATACTGGGCGAGTATAAATAACTATGATCACTACGAAAGAAGGCTCGAAAAATCTTCAAACGGTCCGAAAACACCACTTCTTGAGATGAGATCAAAACCTGCAGTTGGCCGAAACTTAATTACACGCGAAAACACAGCACAACAGAGGAGCGACGCGAAGGGGCGGCTGCCGGTAGGAGGCGCCGAGCCCGGCGACTATTACAATGGTTCAGTCACACCACAAGATGAAACTGAAACACCAGTAAAAACACAGATGATGGTAGTTAAGGAACACCGCAGATGCTGAGGACGTTACCCCGCTGGCACCATACAATGTTGTGGCTCTACAGTAGTTGACTTGAGGGTGCTGAAAAATCTAGGTGTCACAATGGACAGGCATCTGAGCTTTGAATCCCACATAGACTCAGTACGGCGTAAGTGTACCGGAATTCTCATTGCCCTCAGTCATGCACAACACACTATCCCGAGGCAATATCCATCCCAAATAGTACAAGGACTGGCTATCTCAGTAGTTCGATATTGCATATCAATTTAGGGATCGTGCAATCGAACTCAAACCCACCGCGTACAAACAATTATAAATTTTGCGGCGAGAGTCGTCAGTGGCCGCCGTAAAATGGATCACATTTCTGATGTGATTTACGGTGGCTGAACGCACAGCAGCTCATTCAATACCATTCTGTCTGCGCTGTGCTGCACGCTATTCGTACCGGTTCACCACCGTGCATCGCCAGCACCATAAGACAGCGACAGCGTGACATTCACGGGCGTGACACCCGCTCGGCACACCTGCTCTCGCTACCAGCGCATACGAACGTGAGGCGGGCAGGCGGCGATTATGTTACCTGCGGTGTTAAAGGAAATAGTTCACCTTCAACATGGGATTTTGAACTGAAATAGCAGTTTTGTAGCCCGTGTTGAGAAATCCTTATCTGCAACTTTTCTTGGCTGAAAAGACTCTCCAGCCGAAGATATTTGACTTTTTGGCGAAGGAATGCGGCGCATATATGATATACCGTATCGTCTGAGAGTGCCAGCACTGGTCTGAGCATGCGCAGACCAATAACGCACACCATAACATTAATAATTTACGACCTTCTGTCCTGAATTGACGCGATGTAGGACCATTTTTGAAAAGAAAAAAAGAAACTGTATTACAAAATATAATAAAATCGTGTTCTGAAAAT
>JAXIVJ010009054.1:10000-52749 GCA_036785665.1 Chirona hameri
TGAGTTTCTTACACTTAGGGAGCCATCACTCAGTCAAAAATAGAGATATTGCTTTGAAATTTGATTTAAGTATTATCCATACTCAGTTCTCTCACATATATTCCGTTTTTCACATCTTTGAAAATTTTGATTTTGTGGTGATTTTTCCACACAAAAAAAAAACAGTTTTTGTTCATTTTAGGGGTCAAAAACCCAAAATTTCAAAAATCCGAGATTTCCATTTTAAAGAAAATAACATTTATATCTTTTTTGAAATGCGTTTGCAATTTGCTTTAAAACTCTGTTTTCTACGATTTTTCAAACATTTATCGTTTTTCCAACAACATGACGTCATCAAAACGTCATTATTTCACAAATTTCTCAACCTAGTTCAACGAAATTTTTACAGCGTACGTATAATTGTTGTAAACTCCATTACTGCAAATTTCAGCAAGATGCGCGGCATGTGTAGAAAGTTATGCACAAAAATATAAAGGGGGTCGTTTTTGGACCCCCCTCCGTAGGGCGAGGGTTAATCCTCTCTGAAAACGAGGAGGGAATACGAACTACTCGTGAACTACTTTCAAACCACTTATATTTGTAGAAAAAGACGTCAAACAGATATTGACACAAATATGGGTACGGGTTCCCGCGGTCTGTTTATGCTGTATATACTCGGCGCCGACGCCGCTCACGTCAGCCGGGTGTGACGTAACATTCGTTTCATGCGAGGAAAGGAAAATGTCAGTGATTTCTCACGACACGCTCTGCCTAGGAGGCGAGTCACGCACCCACCTTGGAAGAGTCACAGACGATCACATTTGAAGGGCATGGTAATTGAAAGGTTATTGATGTTTACGAGATATGGAAATATAAAGGTTAAGTTCTGCTAGTTGCAACAATTATGTGTTGCTGGTGTAAATATGCCCAGTTTGCGTCAGCAGTCTTCATGTTAAATGACTGGTTTTCCACCGGGTAAACATGGTACTCTTCAGTCAGTTTTGGATGGTGGTAGTAGCGCAGCAAAGGTCAAAAGTCCCGTCGCTCAAACATTCACGATTCATGTCGGTGACCTTTTGTAGGCCATCAAATCCCTACGAAACATGCGTCCCGCAAACCTTACTGTTATCACTTTCGTCGGGAAATGTACGATGTTGGAAGATATTGCTGTTGAAACCGTGCTTGGTCATAATGATGATATTGGAATGTGCAGAGCAGGGGCGACGGATTGCGGGGGGCAGGGTACCCAAATGCCCCCAGTCGAAAATCCTGGGGGGCAAAAGGGTCATTCTTCTCCCACCAGATTTTAGCCGGATCATTATCTCACATTTTCAACTGTGTGACATATTTTTTCCGATTTCATCTTAACCAATCATAGACCTTATGCAATGATTTTCACGTGTGCTCTGGCGATGAATAAACATCCATTTCTAATTATCAGTGAATCACTGTCCAGATGTGTGTCATGAATTTGTATAACTAGAGGTGATTATTGCTTGCTTTGCTTAGCGAAAATAGACATTGACCGGCGGCTGGGTCTGCACTATTAAATGTCTGTCGCAAACAAAGCTGGAATTTTTGTCATCTACCTGTCATCTACAGGTATGACAGATTCGGGGGTGGGGGCGCAGTTGACCCCTGGCAAAAAGAAGAGGGTAAAACCATCTTTTTGTCCCTCGATCTGGCGGGCCGAGTGGTAAATGGTAAATGGTTAGAATGGTAAAATTAATGGCCAAATTTGTGGATGTAAAATGAAGTATTCAGCCAGCTTTGGGTAGTAGGTATCTATAAAATCATAGCGCAAAAATAAATAGCGCCTGCGGTGCAGAATAAATCAGTTGGCACAATACTGAACACCCATATTGCAATATATGTATAGCAAATAGTACAATTTACACATCTTTCTTATCCTCTCAGAATTTTTACACATCCTTCTTGTCTTTCATCACGAAATTGTATGTCGGCACACTTCTCTGCTCTACAGCACTTTTTTTAAATAAACTTGGCAAATTGACCCACAGCCCCTGCCTTTCCACCCTACTCCCACGGACCGCCGCAAGAGGGGCAGACAGCTGACCCCCCCCCCCCCCCAATCTATAGTTTTTTATAAATGTAATCCGAATGTTTTAATTGGATGGATTTCCGAGATCAGGACCCACGCTAAGCTAAGCTTGTTGCGCAGGCACTGACCCCACCATCCGATCGCGCAATTCCAATCATTGGCAGAATTTAGTGGCGAAGTTTATCGTCCCCAAAGACTGAGGACGGTCCCTCCGGCTCGGTGGCTTGTGGGCAAACATATAATTTTGGTCTTCTTTGAAATCATAAGAGGGAGCCCTTCCGAAAAAAAAAAATGAATATACAAAACAGCGAGACAAAGGTAAGAGCCCTATCAGGGATGGCAAAGGCCCCCCCCCCCCCAGACCGACATATGCCACTAAGGCCTAGGAAGGGCCTAAAAGAAAACCAGCCACTTTCATAATGGGATTTGTAACTGAGATAGCAGTTTGGAAGGCCATGTCGAGAAATCACTTACAACATACCATAAGCGTAGGAACATGGCCCCTCATTTTGTTGCCAGTTTTGTCTTCCAAAATATTTTATATTGCAAAAGAGCCCCGACGAGAACAGCCCAAGTCAGCAAAAAAATATTCCATAGGGGGTTGGGTTTCTCTCAGCGAGATCAAAGTTTCACTGCCCCCCCCCCCCCCCCCACACACACACACTTTCCTACATCCCTGCAGCATACTCTGTTTGGTTGTAAAGTTTCTCCTGCCGAATATAATTAATGTTTTGTCCTGTCATTCAGCGCTGTGTCGAAAAATTCAGTGCTATGTCAAATAGCTTCATAAGGAAGCATGTATTAAGATCAGCGTTACTGACCAGCGAACGAACACTTCCCCACATACGATAGTATGCTAGTTGTGTAAGCAACGATGAGAAAATCATTGCATTTGTACTGATTAACTTTATAAATAATATTTTATCATAAGTTCCGAACTTTTACAGTTCAATTCTTTTCTTCTTTCGAAGCACACAATATCATAACAATATGCGCCACTTTCGAAATTTGCGCCACTTCTCGCAATCTATACTAAATGTGCGAGTCTGTGTTTATGATATGTAATGATAAAATTGTAAATATTATGTGTAATTGATGCCCAAACAGTAGTACCAAATTGCGCGCCGCCGTTTTCCCCGCTGTTCTCGAAACACGTCATGGGGAGGCAAAATGACCCCCCCCCCCCCCCTCCACGCCAGAGCGAGGGTTAAGGCACCTATGCCGAACCAACATCAGCGATGGAAGAGGGAGAAATCGCTCAAAAGTAGGGGTGCAGTTAGCATTGTTGGCTCCCTCGACCTAAAACGTGGGGCCCTGCCCCCCCCCCCCCCCCCCCGGTTCTTAAAGGAAATAGTTCACATTCAACATGGGTTTTGAACTGAAATAGCAGTTTTGTAGCCCGTGTTGAGAAATCCTTATCTGGAACTTCTATTGGCTGAAAAGACTCCAGCCGAAGATATTTGACTTTTTGGCGAAGGAATTCGGCGCATATATGAGGTACCGTACCGTCTGAAAGTGCCAGCACTGCCATGGAGCATGCGCAGACCAATAACGCACACCATAAAATCAATAATGTACATCCTTCTGTCCTGAATTGGCGCGATGTAGGACCATTTTTAAAAAGAAAAAAAGAAACTGTATTAAAAAATATAATAAAATCGTGTTCTGAAAAAAAAAATCGAAGGTGAACTATTTCCTTTAAAGGAAATAGTTCACCTTCAACGTGGGTTTTGAACTGAAATAGCAGTTGTGTAGCCCGTGTTGAGAAATCCTTATCTGGAACTTGTATTGGCTGAAAAGACTCTCCAGCCGAAGATATTTGACTTTTTGGCAAAGGAATACGGCGCATATATGATGTACCGAACCGTCTGAAAGTGCCAGCACTGCCATGGAGCATGCGCAGACCAATAATGCACACCATAACATTAATAATTTACGACCTTCTGTCCTGAATTGGCGCGATGTAGGACCATATTTGAAAATAAAAAAAAGAAACTGTATTAAACAATATAATAAAATTGTGTTCTGAAAAATTTTCCGAAGGTGAACTACTTCCTTTAAGTATGCTTGCTTATGGGTTATGGCATTGCGGAGTTATGAATTCATCGGTATTCCCCCAGCTTTAAGGCATTCATCTCGAACCAATATCAGCGATCGAAGAGGGTGAAATTGCTGAAATGTAAGAGGCCATTTATTATTGTTGCCCCTCCCCCCCCCCCCCCCCCTGTGTGTGTGTGTGTGTGTGTGTGTGTGTGTGTGTGTGTGTGTGTGTGTGTGTGTGTGTGTGTGTGTGTGTGTGTGTGCGTGTGTGTGTGCGTGTGCGTGTGCGTGTGCGTGTGCGTGTGCGTGTGCGTGTGCGTGTGCGTGGGCGTGGGCGTGGGCGTGCGCGCGTGCGCGTGTGTGTGTGTGTGTATGTGTGTGAGAGGGCAATCGGTGGCCTAGTCACGCCTGCGGTTAGATGTGGGCGGCCGGGGGTGGCGGTCAGTGGTTATATTCATGGGACGGCCTGGCAGCGGATCAGACGGCGGGCTGCACTGCAGCGGGACAGACGGCGGGCGGCACTGCAGCGGATCAGACGGCGGACGGCACTGCAGCGGATCAGACGGCGGACGGCACTGCAGCGGATCAGACGGCGGACGGCACTGCAGCAGGACAGACGGCAGGCGGCACTGCAGCGGATCAGACGGCGGGCTGAACTCGTCCAGGTCAGGTCTGGACTAGTGGTGACGGACACAGTCAGGCGCGGCTCGGCGGTACTGAACGGCCAGTCTCCTCCCGAGACCAGGCTTCGTTCCACCAGGCGAGCTCATCTGCACCTCGTCAGGTGCGCCAAGGTACTCGCGGTCTCTGTCGCTGGCCAAGGTACTCGCGGTCGAAATTCGGCTGGAGAAGTCTCAGCGCGATCTCAGTACAGGTACGAGAAGCAGCAACTGCTGTATATCTCTCTTGAGAGTCTCAGACACGTTGGTGCATCCCTCCTCTTCAGCCCCCTGTGTATGGTTCAGTATGGGGTCGTCTGGCTCCACCTTCTACCGGACCATAGATGGCCTGCCGTCGCTGGCTGCCGCGGAGGACGTGAAGTCGGACGGCGGAGACTGCCCAGTGCACGTGGCCGGCCGTACCCCCAGGAGACGTCTGCCAGCCCGGTACAGAGTGGTGCTGCTGCTCGTCTGGGGCTTCGCCGTACAGATGGCGCTGCGAGTCGTCCTGAACGTCACCATCATCGCGATGGAGCGGCCGGCCGAGACGACCCCGCTGGCCGGGCAGCGGGAACTGTCCGGCGAGCTCCGGCTGCCGCGCGGTCCGGCGGCGGTGACCCGGCCCGGACTGCCCTGGGAAGGCCTGCTGTCCGTCACGGTGGACACGCGTTGGACGCGGCCGTGGTCCGCTAGAGTCGCCGGCTCGTCAGCCGCTATCAAGGCTGGAGGCGGCGTCTGAGGAGTCGGCGCCGGACTCCGTGCCAGCGGAGCGGGACCAGGCGGGTGGAGGGCTGCAGCTGGACAGTTTCAGTCGCGGCCTGGTGCTCTCCGCCTACTATTGGGGCTACATGGTGTCACAGGTGCCGGCGGTCGACTGGCCGAGCGGCTGGGCGCCCGGCCCGTGCTGGGCGTCTCGGTGGGCGCCACCAGCCTGCTGGCGCTGTTGCTGCCGCCGCTGGCGCAGTGGGCCGGCGCGGCGGGCGTCATCGTCGTCCGTCTGCTGCAGGGACTGGCCACGGGGCCTGTGCACCCGACCCTGTTCCCGCTGCTGGCGCGCTGGCTGCCGGCCGACGAGCGGCAGACGGCCTGCGCGCTCATCACCGCCGCTCAGCTGCTGGCCGTAGCCGCCGTCAGTCCGGCCGCGGCCAGCCTCAGCCTCACGCTCGGCTGGCAGAGCGTCTTCTACGTGACGGGCGGAGCCGGCCTCCTCTGGCTGCTCGCCTGGTACCTCTGCATGTACGACTCGCCGGCCGAGCACCCGGCCGCCTGCGCCTGCGAGCTGCGGCGGATCGGGGCGGGCGATGCGCCGCCGGCCTCCACCGCCGCCGCGCCGCCGTACTGCGCCATCCTGCGGTCGGCGCCGGTCTGGGCGATCGTGCTCTGCGAGGTGGCCAACAGCTGGGCCAGACGCTGCTGCTGACGCTGGTGCCGCTGTATCTGAAGGACGCGGTCGGTTTGGACCTGAGCACCAGCGGCCTGCTGAGCGGCGTGCCGCACATCGGCCGCGCCCTGCTCGGCCTGGTGCTCGGTCTGAACGGCGACCTGGCGCTGCGGCGCCGCTGGCTGGCGCCGCTCACCCTCCGCCGTCTGGCCACGGTTGCCAGCTGCGGCGGCGTCTGCGTCTGCCTGCTGGCGCTGCCCCTGGCCACCCACCTCCCGGCGGTCACGGCGGCGCTGTTCTGCCTGGCCGGCCTATCCACCGCCTTCACGGTCATAGGTCACCCGCTAAGCAGCATCGACGTGTCGCCCGCCTTCTGCGGTACCGTGTTCGGCCTGGCCAACACGCTCGGCGGCGCCGCCTCGCTGCTCAGCCCGCTGGCCGCCGGCGCCATCTTGAACGGGGCCGTGGGTGCCGACATGTTGGCTGGGTGGCGGCTGGTGTTCTGGCTGGCGCCGGGGTGTACCTGCTCGGTATGATCGGCTTCCTGGCCATGGCCTCCGCCGACCGGCAGCCCTGGGACACGAACGCCGACAGTTCACAGGAAAAGGACACGATCGTCAAAAAAGGTGTCCAGGCGGAGTAAGGGAGCAAATAATGTGATGCGGCAACGTCAGCACTGGCGGATCCAGGGGGGCCAATCCGGCCATGCCCCCCCCCCCAAAAGCCTGGAAGGGGGGGGGGCAACATGTCTTTTGCCCCCCCCCCCCAAAAAAAAAAAAAATATATATATATATATATATATATATATATAAATAACTGTAATATGAGCCTCAACGCATATAAAAAACAATAAAATTCCGTGTTCTGTGAAATTTTAAGAAAAAAATGAACACGTTCATAAATAATGATTTCGTCGTCGACGAAGGAATAACTAGACCCACGACCAAGGGCGGATCCAGGGGGGGCGAACGGGGCCATGCCCCCCCCCCCCCCCCCCCCCCCAAGCCTGTTTAAGGGGGGCCAAACTATGTTTTGGCCCCCCAAGACGTGAAATTTAATGCATGCTATATTTGCGTTTTTAGAACGGTACTGGGCATCCCAAAATTGCAGCAGTCAAAATCAAGCTAGCCTCAGTCAAAAACTGAGAAATTGCGCGCCGCTTCGCGGCATGACACAAGTTTCGCAATTGCATATACAAATTTGGAAAATTAATTCCATTAAGTGTCTTGCAGAGGCTCTCCTTGGCGGTAATTGCTGGCCCCAGGGCCAACTCTCTTCATAAAATATTATCTTTAAAGCGGGCTACATGTTTAGCTTGTCTGCCGAGTTCCGAAAAAGGCGACGCGAACGCAAAGACGCGGACTTCGGCAACCGGAAGCTGTTCCAGCGGTGCCCAACTTGTTGGCCCGAAGAGCTAATAGTGGGGACCAGGCCAGGACTATCTCCCCAAGCCATCTCCCCCAGGCTCCTCCAGATCCACAGGGACCATTTATGCGCGGAAATGTCGGTCTGCCTCTTGCTACTTTGAAACCATTTGCACCGTTACCAGTTGTTTGTTACAGTTCGGTACATAGGTATGTATACAGACTACAGTTATTATTATCATATGTACTATTGAGCGCAGACTGCCACCGGCCATCGTGATTTACTATCCGAGGCTAATGTATATGAAAAACTACCTTCATTTCAACATTTTGCATCATACCGAGATGTGTAACCAGGAAAAGGGGTTACCTGAGGCTTGGCTCCACTCACGGTCTGGTTCCAATATTAAAAATGCGTTTTCCACGACCTAAAATTAAAATGTTCACGCCGCGCTTCGCGGCGTCACATCAGTGGCCATCGTCATAACGAACGCATCGTCATCGTCTTCGTTTCGTCGTAACGCTGAATTGAATGAATAACATTTTTAGCTTATTATCCTCTACAAGGCTAAGAAGCTAAAAATGCCTATGTTTCTGGGTTTTATCAGGGAAACCCGAGCAAAAAAAAAATCGCGCCGCTTCGCGGCGCTAAATAACAAGTACCTACTATAACATGCAAATCCACATTAGAAATGTTGCAAAGGCTTAAATACATGCATAACAAATTGGGGTACATTTTTTGTCGTCATTTCAGCCGACCCCCCACTCAAAAATTATCGGCGACGCCCCTGGGTACAGCTGACAATTGACATAGTTTTTATCAGTGTAAGGCAATGTCGGAACAATACAAACTGCAAGCTGACATCTTTCCTTTTTCGATATCCCAAAAGGTCGAAAACCTAAAAAAAAATGGGGAAAAATCGAAATCGTGTGGTTGCAAAATAAAGTGGCCCAAATCCGGGAAGAAATTCGAAATTGGGGGTAGGTAAGGTCCGCTAAAAAAAACGGTTTGCCCCCCCCCCCCCCCAAAAAAAAAACGGCCGGCTGGATCCGCCCTTGAACGTCAGTGTGATATGGGCCGTGTTCTTCTGCGTGAGGATCCCGAAAACTGTGTATGGAGGGGCTATGGAGCTGCTGCTGATGTCGCAATGACGTCTGGCATGTTGCTGTATTGTGTTATGTACCGCGCGTCTTGCGACGCGGTCACAGTTCAAAGCTCTTGAGCATGAAGTCACGCCTCCCCCCCCCCCTTCCAAGCTTCCCATTGTCCTGTCGCTGATTCGTCAACGGGCCATCCTCACAATCCTCATGTCGCAAAGAACACGGCCACGATAACCAAGTTCAAAGGATACTGTGTTCGCCAGCTTGTCGCTTGTAAGTAAAGATGATATGGCTGTTACTTCGGTACACATTCTAATTGGAGGCGGGTGTCTTTTTGTCCAGGAAGGCACCCACTATGGCCGGGTTCTTTCATCGCGTTGTTATATGAGATGCACAATCACTATAATGTGCACCTCAGATGAGCTTCAGAGGCTCTATGCTGCAGTCATATATTTGTGACAATGTTTGCACATGTGTACCATGACAAATCATGCCGCAATAAACATTAAATTGAGTTGATTAACCGTATTTGTCACCTCTCAGCACCTCTCACGTGTTAAATGTCCCATTTTTGGGAAGTTATATCTCCGATTATGTCGAACCGAATTGAATGCAACTGCTTTCAAATGACAGGTCGTTAAATTATATTGTGACAATTCGATACTCTTTTTTCACGTAACCCAGCCAAATTCCTACGGCGTACAGGGTGAAGATTGCATTACACGCGGCACCAGCCGTATCCGTGGGTCGGATCGCATCCCGTTTCTCGGCGCGGAGGCGCCCCGAGCCAAATAGCGCGCGCCTCTCAGCTGTTGTGTGGCCTTTACAAATCGCAATGTCCCAATTGCTAATTAGCCACACCCCTGAATATGGGCCAACTTCCGTTACATTTCAGAATGTTTGTATTTACGAGGTTAAAAAAGGCAATTTTGTCATATAAGCAACATACATCTTGAAAATGGTGGTGGCTTATTGTTTCCTGTGCGCCAGGAACACTTTACCAGCGCCATAACTGTCGTCAAATTTAACAGATGCCGCCGGGGCCGCCGTGTGCGCGGTTGCCGTCTGGGAACTTCAACGTCGTTGCGAAAGGGCTGGAAATATTTGGCACGTGTTGCGTTGATTATTCTGGAGGTTCTATTTTGCGGTGTTGAGTGCCGAGTTTCTACTTAGCTTGTCGAGTCCCCGGTAACCCATTGTAGTTTTACCATACACACGGTGAGTATTATAATGTGTATAATTGCGATAAAAGCTTGTGGGCTTCACCGCACACGTGTTGCGTTGATTATGGGCGGCATATAATCAACGCAACGCAAAGAAAAGTGTGACAATGGTAGGTAGTTGAGGCGCCCTAAATGGTGGCCATTCGGGACAGGTGCCCTGGGGTCAAAGGGAAACACGCTGCCATTTTCTGGTCACGTTTTAAATGAAGGGTTTCCTTCATATTCTTGTTGTAAAGGGTTGGGGAACCCAAGATAATTTATTTACAGTTTACTATAGCATGTTCATAAAAAAACGTGACCATGAAGAGAAAATCCAAGACGGAGGCCAATTCCGCCCCAGAACACCTGTCCCAAACGTGTATACATTGGATAACTGATTTACGCCAGGCGCTCGGCGCTCGCTGCACTGCAGCATTAAAACGTCATTACCTCCCAAAGTACTACATGAATTTCAGCGAAATTGTATAGGCAGATGTCTAGTTGATGCAGCAAATGGTACTGTAAGCTTCATGTCAATATCTATTATGTTTTTTGAGTTATAGAGAATATCTGGCAGGGAGCAGATTCCACCCCCCACCCCTGTAATTACTGTAAAGGTTAGGTCAGGTTCGATTATGTTATAACAATTGTTCCCTACCACACCCAGAAAACAAACATCAGTTGTCTGCAAGACCCCACAAACCCCCATTCCCTGGAAGTGCTGCAGCGCAGTGAGCGCCTGGTGTGAATCAGTTGTCCGATGTATTTATGTGTCCCAAACGGCCACCCCCTAAATCACTAATCATCATCATGTTGCGTTGATTGAATACTGATGCATACTTCAGGCCATATTTTGCTGTTAAATTATGGGTAATAGTTCAGTAATTCACCCCCACAGTTAATGGTGTTCTTGAGATACCTGATAGAAGAAGAGAGTATTATTATGAGACAGAAAAGTGTACCAGTAATCAGGGGCATAGGGAGGATTTCGCCCAGGGGGAGGGGGCAAATGGCCAGTATGCAAAATGTGGCAGGAACATTGACGATATTTGGGGCACCCCAAATCCTGCCCCAAATGGGCCAGCAAGCTGCCCTATTTGGGGCAGAATTTGCCAGATAAAATGTTGCTCCTCAGCCAAATGTTATTGACCAGGGGAGGGGGGAGGGGGTGGTCGGTCATCAGTAGAATCGTGTTTTATCTAGTGTAAATTTGCTCTGTCCCTGGCCCATGATAACTTACCTATAAAATTAATAAATCCCAGCAAATACAACACAACACATCTGACAACCACAACACACTCATGCGGCCTTGCACATGGCAATGGCCTTGGTTGGTACCGTCTGCCACACAAAAAGTTCTTAGCACCATTTTCCTCGACCGTTTTTTTTACTATCAACTGCGAAAAGTGTCAATATTTTAGATGCAATGAGTGGCAATTCTTACTGTTTGATCAATATATGTTATACAAAAATTATCTGTATTTTTATGTCAGCAATTCACTTTTTTTTGTAAAGCATGGGATATGAAAAATTGTCTTGCACTGCAAAAAAAAAATACTTGATGGGTAGGGAAATATGTCAGCAAAGAAAAATACAGCTATGCTGCATTTGCTACAAAAGTGGCGCATTTCGTTAATTTGGCGGGGCTTCAACTATTCAATGCTTTGTTCTTCCTAAGCAGTAATGCTGTGTATACCCTGATATTTGACCTGCCCCCACTTGCATGAGTTGCCCCCAATAATCTTACTAATGCCCTGGGCAGCAATTTCTGCCCCAAAATTTCCAAAAGCTGCCCCAATTTGGATGTGTTGGTGCCAACCTTGCCCCGACGAGATATCGTCGAAACCTGCCACGTTTTGCATACTGGGCAAATGGGATCAGAGGGGCCCTTGTAGCCAAGGGTCCAGACTAGAAAACAAAATCCATGTTATCGTCGTCATGTCCAGCGTAACTCGCCGATTGCGCCGAAATTTTGTCGCAGCGTCCAGCGTAAATCACCGCTTGTGCCGAAATTTATTTCTGGCGCAGCATGCAGCGTAAATGACCGATTGTACATATTTTTTTTCCCATTTTTACAGGAATCGGATTCGATTCCATTGGCATCTGAGTGGAATCGGAATCAGGTGGAGTCGAATCATTTTTAGAATATGATGGAATCGGAATCGGAATCAATGGCAATTTCAAGTGATTCCATGTTATTTTCGTAAAACCACTCTGACCATGAATTAAACTTTTCTGAAGGCAATTTGTTTATTTGAGCATGCATACATAAAGTAAAGCTAGGCGATTATTGTTTTGACTAATGAAGGTCAAAAACATGGTCAGTAATTCAACTGACTTAGGTGGAGAGTGGAGACATACAATGATGTTTTGCTTATGGCAGTTTTATGCTTTTGTACCATGCATTCCATAATATATCAGTGATATCATATCATGACAGTGATTTCTTTGAGTATCATATTGGAAAATAGCTTGCAATACGTCCAATTGTCCATCGGATTCGGAATCGATTCCCCTTGTAATATATATATATATATATATATATATATATATATATATATATATATATATATATATATATATATATATATATATATATATATATATATATATATATATATATATATATATATATATATATATATATATATATATATATATATATATATATATATATATATATATATATATATATATATATATATATATATATATATATATATATATATATATATATATATATATATCTATCTATCTATCTATCTATCTATCTATCTATCTATCTATCTATCTATCTATCTATCTATCTATCTATCTATCTATCTATCTATCTATCTATCTATCTATCTATCTATCTATCTATCTATCTATCTATCTATCTATCTATCTATCTATCTATCTATCTATCTATCTATCTATCTATCTATCTATCTATCTATCTATCTATCTATCTATCTATCTATCTATCTATCTATCTATCTATCTATCTATCTATCTATCTATCTATCTATCTATCTATCTATCTATCTATCTATCTATCTATCTATCTATCTATCTATCTATCTATCTATCTATCTATCTATCTATCTATCTATCTATCTATCTATCTATCTATCTATCTATCTATCTATCTATCTATCTATCTATCTATCTATCTATCTATCTATCTATCTATCTATCTATCTATCTATCTATCTATCTATCTATCTATCTATCTATCTATCTATATATATATATATATATATATATATATATATATATATATATATATATATATATATATATATACATATATACATATATACATATATACATATATACATATATACATATATACATATATACATATATACATATATACATATATACATATATACATATATACATATATACATATATACATATATACATATATACATATATACATATATACATATATACATATATACATATATACATATATACATATATACATATATACATATATACATATATACATATATACATATATACATATATACATATATACATATATACATATATACATATATACATATATACATATATACATATATACATATATACATATATACATATATACATATATACATATATACATATATACATATATACATATATACATATATACATATATACATATATACATATATACATATATACATATATACATATATACATATATACATATATACATATATACATATATACATATATACATATATACATATATACATATATACATATATACATATATACATATATACATATATACATATATACATATATACATATATACATATATACATATATACATATATACATATATACATATATACATATATACATATATACATATATACATATATACATATATACATATATACATATATACATATATACATATATACATATATACATATATACATATATACATATATACATATATACATATATACATATATACATATATACATATATACATATATACATATATACATATATACATATATACATATATACATATATACATATATACATATATACATATATACATATATACATATATACATATATACATATATACATATATACATATATACATATATACATATATACATATATACATATATACATATATACATATATACATATATACATATATACATATATACATATATACATATATACATATATACATATATACATATATACATATATACATATATACATATATACATATATACATATATACATATATACATATATACATATATACATATATACATATATACATATATACATATATACATATATACATATATACATATATACATATATACATATATACATATATACATATATACATATATACATATATACATATATACATATATACATATATACATATATACATATATACATATATACATATATACATATATACATATATACATATATACATATATACATATATACATATATACATATATACATATATACATATATACATATATACATATATACATATATACATATATACATATATACATATATACATATATACATATATACATATATACATATATACATATATACATATATACATATATACATATATACATATATACATATATACATATATACATATATACATATATACATATATACATATATACATATATACATATATACATATATACATATATACATATATACATATATACATATATACATATATACATATATACATATATACATATATACATATATACATATATACATATATACATATATACATATATACATATATACATATATACATATATACATATATACATATATACATATATACATATATACATATATACATATATACATATATACATATATACATATATACATATATACATATATACATATATACATATATACATATATACATATATACATATATACATATATACATATATACATATATACATATATACATATATACATATATACATATATACATATATACATATATACATATATACATATATACATATATACATATATACATATATACATATATACATATATACATATATACATATATACATATATACATATATACATATATACATATATACATATATACATATATACATATATACATATATACATATATACATATATACATATATACATATATACATATATACATATATACATATATACATATATACATATATACATATATACATATATACATATATACATATATACATATATACATATATACATATATACATATATACATATACACATATACACATATACACATATACACATATACACATATACACATATACACATATACACATATACACATATACACATATACACATATACACATATACACATATACACATATACACATATACACATATACACATATACACATATACACATATACACATATATACATATATACATATATACATATATACATATATACATATATACATATATACATATATACATATATACATATATACATATATACATATATACATATATACATATATACATATATACATATATACATATATACATATATACATATATACATATATACATATATACATATATACATATATACATATATACATATATACATATATACATATATACATATATACATATATACGTATATACGTATATACGTATATACGTATATACATGTATACATGTATACATGTATACATGTACACTGGCGGATCCAGGGGGGGGGGCAATCCGGCCATGCCCCCCCCCCCAAAAAAAAAGCCTGGAAGGGGGGGGGGGGGGGGCAACATGTCTTTTGGCCCCCCCCCCCCCCCCCAAAACAAAAAAAAAAAAAAAAATATATATATAAAAATAACTGTAATATAAGCCTCAACGCATATAAAAAAAAACAATAAAATTCCGTGTTCTGTGAAATTTTAAGAAAAAAATGAACACGTTCATAAATAATGATTTCGTCGTCGACGAAGGAATAACTAGACCCACGACCAAGGGCGGATCCAGGGGGGGGGGCGAACGGGGCCATGCCCCCCCCCCCCCCCCAAGCCTGTTTAAGGGGGGGGGGGGGGCCAAACTATGTTTTGCCCCCCCCCCCCCCCCCAAGACGTGAAATTTAATGCATGCTATATTTGCGTTTTTAGAACGGTACTGGGCATCCCAAAATTGCAGCAGTCAAAATCAAGCTAGCCTCAGTCAAAAACTGAAAAATTTCGCGCCGCTTCGCGGCATGACACAAATTTCGCAATTGCATATACAAATTTGGAAAATTAATTCCATTAAGTGTCTTGCAGAGGCTCTCCTTGGCGGTAATTGCTAGCCCCAGGGCCAACTCTCTTCATAAAATATTATCTTTAAAGCGGGCTACATGTTTAGCTTGTCTGCCGAGTTCCGAAAAAGGCGACGCGAACGCAAAGACGCGGACTTCGGCAACCGGAAGCTGTTCCAGCGGTGCCCAACTTGTTGGCCCGAAGAGCTAATAGTGGGGACCAGGCCAGGACTATCTCCCCAAGCCATCTCCCCCAGGCTCCTCCAGTTCCACAGGGACCATTTATGCGCGGAAATGTCGGTCTGCCTCTTGCTACTTTGAAACCATTTGCACCGTTACCAGTTGTTTGTTACAGTTCGGTACATAGGTATGTATACAGACTACAGTTATTATTATCATATGTACTATTGAGCGCAGACTGCCACCGGCCATCGTGGTTTACTATCCGAGGCTAATGTATATGAAAAACTACCTTCATTTCAACATTTTGCATCATACCGAGATGTGCAACCAGGAAAAGGGGTTACCTGAGGCTTGGCTCCACTCACGGTCTGGTTCCAATATTAAAAATGCGTTTTCCACGACCTAAAATTAAAATGTTCACGCCGCTTCGCGGCGTCACATCAGTGGCCCTCGTCATAACGAAGCCATCGTCATCGTCTTCGTTTCGTCGTAACGCTGAATTGAATGAATAACATTTTTAGCTTATTATCCTCTACAAGGCTAAGAAGCTAAAAATGCCTATGTTTCTGGGTTTTATCAGGCAAACCCGAGCAAAAAAAAAATCGCGCCGCTTCGCGGCGCTAAATAACAAGTACCTACTATAACATGCAAATCCACATTAGAAATGTTGCAAAGGCTTAAATACACGCATAACAAATTGGGGTACATTTTTGTGTCGTCATTTCAGCCGACCCCCCCCCCCCCCCACTCAAAAATTATCGGCGACGCCCCTGGGTACAGCTGACAATTGACATAGTTTTTATCAGTGTAAGGCAATGTCGGAACAATACAAACTGCAAGCTGACATCTGTCCTTTTCGATATCCCAAAGGTCGAAAACCTAAAAAAATGGGGAAAAAATTCGAATCGGGTGGTTGCAAAATAAAGTGGCCCAAATCCGGGAAGAAATTCGAAATTGGGGGGGTAGGGTAAGGGCCGCTAAAAAAAAACGGTTTGCCCCCCCCAAACGGCCGGGCTGGATCCGCCCTTGTACATGGTATGACATGTGATACTTTGTATACATGTATATATATAGTATATATAGATATAGAGTATATATAGTATAGTATAGTATAGTATAGTAGTATAGTATAATATATATTTATAGTATATAAGTATAGTATATATTTATAGTATTTATATATGATATATATAGTATAGATATATATATATATATATAGTATATTATATATAGTATATAAGTATAGTATATATAACATACATACATACATACATACATACATACATACATACATACATACATACATACATACATACATACATACATACATACATACATACATACATACATACATACATACATACATACATACATACATACATACATACATACATACATACATACATACATACATACATACATACATACATACATACATACATACATACATACATACATACATACATACATACATACATACATACATACATACATACATACATACATACATACAAATACATACATACATACATACATACATACATACATACATACATACATACATACATACATACATACATACATACATACATACATACATACATACATACATACATACATACATACATACATACATACATACATACATACATACATACATACATACATACATACATACATACATACATACATACATACATACATACATACATACATACATACATACATACATACATACATACATACATACATACATACATACATACATACATACATACATACATACATACATACATACATACATACATACATACATACATACATACATACATACATACATACATACATACATACATACATACATACATACATACATACATACATACATACATACTTACATACATACATACATACATACATACATACATACATACATACATACATACATACATACATACATACATACATACATACATACATACATACATACATACATACATACATACATACATACATACATACAGACATACATACATACATACTACATACATACATACATACATACATACATACATACAGTACATACATACATACATACATACATACATACATACATACATACATACTTACATACATACATACATACATACATACATACATACATACATACATACATACATACATACATACATACATACATACATACATACATACATACATACATACATACATACATACATACATACATACATACATACATACATACATACATACATACATACATACATACATACATACATACATACATACATACATACATACATACATACATACATACATACATACATACATACATACATACATACATACATACATACATACATACATACATACATACATACATACATACATACATACATACATACATACATACATACATACATACATACATACATACATACATACATACATACATACATACATACATACATACATACATACATACATACATACATACATACATACATACATACATACATACATACATACATACATACATACATACATACATACATACATACATACATACATACATACATACATACATACATACATACATACATACATACATACATACATACATACATACATACATACATACATACATACATACATACATACATACATACATACATACATACATACATACATACATACATACATACATACATACATACATACATACATACATACATACATACATACATACATACATACATACATACATACATACATACATACATACATACATACATACATACATACATACATACATACATACATACATACATACATACATACATACATACATACATACATACATACATACATACATACATACATACATACATACATACATACATACATACATACATACATACATACATACATACATACATACATACATACATACATACATACATACATACATACATACATACATACATACATACATACATACATACATACATACATACATACATACATACATACATACATACATACATACATACATACATACATACATACATACATACATACATACATACATACATACATACATACATACATACATACATACATACATACATACATACATACATACATACATACATACATACATACATACATACATACATACATACATACATACATACATACATACATACATACATACATACATACATACATACATACATACATACATACATATACATACATACATACATACATACATACATACATACATACATACATACATACATACATACATACATACATACATACATACATACATACATACATACATACATACATACATACATACATACATACATACATACATACATACATACATACATACATACATACATACATACATACATACATACATACATACATACATACATACATACATACATACATACATACATACATACATACATACATACATACATACATACATACATACATACATACATACATACATACATACATACATACATACATACATACATACATACATACATACATACATACATACATACATACATACATACATACATACATACATACATACATACATACATACATACATACATACATACATACATACATACATACATACATACATACATACATACATACATACATACATACATACATACATACATACATACATACATACATACATACATACATACATACTTACATACATACATACATACATACATACATTACATACATACATACATACATACATACATACATACATACATACATACATACATTACATACATACATACATACATACATACATACATACATACATACATACATACATACATACATACATACATACATACATACATACATACATACATACATACATACATACATACATACATACATACATACATACATACATACAACATACATACATACATACATACATACATACATACATACATACATACATACATACATACATACATACATACATACATACATACTTACATACATACATACATACATACATACATACATACATACATACATACATACATACATACATACATACATACATACATACATACATACATACATACATACATACATACATACATACATACATACATACATACATACATACATACATACATACATACGTACATACATACGTACATACCTACGTACATACCTACGTACATACCTACGTACATACCTACGTACATACCTACGTACATACCTACATACATACCTACATACATACATACATACATACATACATACATACATACATACATACATACATACATACATACATACATACATACATACATACATACATACTACATACATACATACATACATACATACATACATACATACATACATACATACATACATACATACATACATACATACATACATACATACATACATACATACATACATACATACATACATACATACATACAATACATACATACATACATACATACATACATACATACATACATACATACATACATACATACATACATACATACATACATACATACATACATACATACATACATACATACATACATACATACATACATACATACATACATACATACATACATACATACATACATACATACATACATACATACATACATACATACATACATACATACATACATACATACATACATACATACATACATACATACATACATACATACATACATACATACATACATACATACATACATACATACATACATACATACATACATACATACATACATACATACATACATACATACATACATACATACATACATACATACATACATACATACATACATACATACATACATACATACATACATACATACATACATACATACATACATACATACATACATACATACATACATACATACATACATACATACATACATACATACATACATACATACATACATACATACATACATACATACATACATACATACATACATACATACATACATACATACATACATACATACATACATACATACATACATACATACATACATACATACATACATACATACATACATACATACATACATACATACATACATACAACATACATACATACATACATACATACATACATACATACATACATACATACATACATACATACATACATACATACATAACATACATACATACATACATACATACATACATACATACATACATACATACATACATACATACATACATACATACATACATACATACATACATACATACATACATACATACATACATACATACATACATACATACATACATACATACATACATACATACATACATACATACATACATACATACATACATACATACATACATACATACATACATACATACATACATACATACATACATACATACATACATACATACATACATACATACATATATATATATATATATATATATATATACATACATATACATACATACATATACATACATACATATACATACATACATATACATACATACATATACATATACATACATATACATATACATATACATATACATATACATATACATATACATATACATATACCTATACCTATACCTATACCTATACCTATACCTATACCTATACCTATACCTATACCTATACCTATACCTATACCTATACCTATATCTATAATCTATAATCTATAATCTATAATCTATAATCTATAATCTATAATCTATAATCTATCATCTATCATCTATCATCTATCATCTATCATCTATTATCTATTATCTATTATATATTATACATATATATATATATATATATATATATATATATATATATATATATATATATATATATATATATATATATATATATATTGGAATCGGAATCGGAATCAGACCCATCTGGCTTGGCATGGAATCTGAATCGATTCCGCTGAAGTGGAATCAAGCACCAGTCTGCTGAGATTTCCTACCGAAAGATATTGCCAGTGTCCTACTCCTACCGATAAGCGATCCACGCTTATATCGGTCGGTACTCAGCAAGTACTCGGTAACGAATTCAGTAAATTAGCCTCCCTACGCATTGTTATTTATCATGAAGGTATGCAATATGTTTTCTGCACTCTATCTTTTGCGAATATGTGCCAAAAAATGTATGAACAATCAACAATAATTTGCAAAAGTGCATTGACATCGGCAGTTTAGCTTGGCACTGGCCGGCCGGTGCCAAGCTAAACCACGGCGACCTATTTAGTGTCGGGGATTTGTTTACAAGTGCCCATTCAACAACGTTGAACAGATTGGTGCAAAAGCGTGACAATGGCCTTGGCCTTGGCGATTATTGTGTTCGATGTTGCGCTTTCCAATAGTGATGGGAAAATACCGATAATTGATTTTCCCAAACTTTCAACTTTGAATTAGGGAATAATTTTATTTAATTCTTAGATTTAGATAACAACATTTTAATACCATAACGGTAGCCAGAGAAATTGTTGCTAACAAAATACAAAGGTGATTATCTCCCTTTAAAGGGAGATAATCACCTTCTGATTTTGTTGGCAACAATTTCTTTGGCTACCGTTATGGTATTCAAATGTTGTGAACTGTCGCAGGAACCACGTTTAGAACGCTCCGCTCGCATTCGCTCGCACTGCCCCCCCCCCCCCCCCAGACCATCTCATAGACAGACAAATAAAAGATAACCCACTTTCCAGTCTGTCGTAATATTACCGTCAGCTGACTACTCTTCTTCTATTAGGGACCTCAAGAACACCATAAACTGGGAGGTGAATTACTGAACTAATGCCGCAGGGACTCACGTTTAGAACGCTTCGCTCGCTGCGCTGCAGAACCTACGGGGGGGGGGGGCTGTCGCCCCCGGACGCATATTTCCCAAGTGTATATAGCTGGCGGTCGTGTTTGGAAATAGTAGGGAGACAAGTCAGTCAAAAATATAGATATTGTTTTTGTTTTGTTTGGGGGGGGCATCGTCCATGCTTGGTTCTCCAATATATCTTCCGTTTTTTTTCAAGTTTGATTTTGGGAAATTGTTCCCCAAAAAATATTATTTTGGGGGAACAATTTCCCAAAATCAAACTTCAAACAAATTAAAAAACCGGAATATATATTAGAGAACAAAGTATGGACGATGCCCCCCCCCCCCCCAAGCAGTATCTATATTTTTGACTGACTTATGTCTCCCTAAGAGGTTGCTATTTCCAAACACGCCCGCCAGCTGTATACACTTGGGAAATATGCCCCCCGGACCCCCCAGACCCTCTCGTAGACAAAACCTAACCCTACGGCGTAAATAAGTTCCGTGACGTCATAGCCGGGCCGCCGTGAACGCCGTCTATACTTGCCTTATCAAGGTCAGTCATCGTCAGCTGGCGTGTAAACAAAGTTTGGCTACGGGCGAAGCGACAGAAGCGGTGGGATATTAATTATTGAATTATAATTAGTTATAGTGCAAAATGTCTTGAGGGAAGACATCCATAGTTATTAGTTACTAAATGTGATATTTTGTATCGATTGGTAGGTATATTATAGGTATTAACTAATAACTAATGGTGGGTCAATGGCCACTGCCGCCGTGCTCATTGTAGATTTTCAGGCCAATGCTGACAATTCACAAGAATCTGCCATTTGTACTTGTTCATAGCTGGCCAGAATCCTGTGTCTCATCTACAAGTCCTAATTCTGTCATTTATTTCTGCCATCTGCATGATAGCCCACTTCACTCATGTGCGAATTTGTCCCTGATGGCCGATGTTGTGCGTGTCACAGCTTGACAAACTGATGAGTGATGACTTATGACACAATTGACAAATTGACACAATTATTGGCGACCTGATTACCTCCATCAGTAAGGCATTGGTCTGCGCAGCGGGAGGACCCGGGTTCGAATCTCCGCTCGGCCCGGTGCCGCCCGCTCTTCAGACCACTCCGCCCTGTTGACTGATGAAGGTGTGGGGTGGGCTCCTACACGTTAGCCGTAGCCTTAGGGAGAGGAGCCTTAGGAAGCGGGGCGGCGCTGCTGTCGGTGGCGGTTGGGGTCAGCTGAGTGGGAGAGGTGCCTTGATATAGCCACCAGGCTGTGCACCAATCCCGATTATTGTCAATCCCGATTATTGTGTTCTATGCAAATACACACTACGACTATGACATGGGAAATTCAACAGAACAGTACAATATAAGACACATTTTCTCATAAATGATTAAAGAAAATTAATAACAATTCTTATAAGGGAGGTAAACATAATTAAAGAACTAGTATGAATGCAAAAATGATCATAATTGGTGCAGATGTAAATTATATCATATGAAGAAAAAATTAGGAACAAAAACTTGGCAATAAATAGAACAATATAAATTCAACAAACAGAAATAATACCATTGATTCTCAAATAGGGTAAATTACCCCACTTGGGGTAATGGAGGGCTTTGGATGAGGGTAATGGCAATTGAGCAGCTCGGTGAGAAATTATAGCTGATTCGTTCGATGATGGCACAATGCAGATACATCTATCCCAGTTTATGTTTCACTGTCACCACTTTATCGTGAAGAGCATCAAAACCAATTGATGCTAAATGACTGCGAGCGTTGTGTTATGGTTTCTTTCTTGGTATCGCTGGGGGAAAAACTGTTTAGACTAAGAGCAACATGACACATGTCCACTTGTATTTCTGTCCCTGGATGGCATTAGTAAGAACTTATATTCCTGTCCCTGGATGGCATTAGTAAGAACTTATATTGCTGTCCCTAGATGGCATTAGTAATAACTTATATTCCTGTCCCTGGATGGCATTAGTAAGAACTTATATTCCTGTCCCTGGATGGCATTAGTAATAACTTGTATTCCTGTCCCTAGATGGCATTAGTAAGAACTTATATTGCTGTCCCTGGATGGCATTAGTAAGAACTTATATTCCTGTCCCTAGATGGCATTAGTAATAACTTATATTGCTGTCCCTGGATGGCATTAGTAATAACTTGTATTCCTGTCCCTGGATGGCATTAGTAAGAACTTATATTCCTGTCCCTAGATGGCATTAGTAATAACTTATATTCCTGTCCCTAGATGGCATTAGTAAGAACTTATATTCCTGTCCCTAGATCGCATTAGTAAGAACTTATATTCCTGTCCCTAGATGGCATTAGTAATAACTTATATTCCTGTCCCTAGATGGCATTAGTAAAAACTTATATTGCTGTCCCTAGATGGCATTAGTAAAAACTTATATTCCTGTCCCTAGATGGCATTAGTAATAACTTATATTGCTGTCCCTAGATGGCATTAGTAATAACTTGTATTCCTGTCCCTGGATGGCATTAGTAATAACTTATATTCCTGTCCCTGGATGGCATTAGTAATAACTTATATTGCTGTCCCTGGATGGCATTAGTAAGAACTTATATTTCTGTCCCTAGATGGCATTAGTAAGAACTTATATTCCTGTCCCTAGATGGCATTAGTAAGAACTTATATTCCTGTCCCTAGATGGCATTAGTAAGAACTTATATTCCTGTCCCTAGATGGCATTAGTAATAACTTATATTCCTGTCCCTAGATGGCATTAGTAAAAACTTATATTGCTGTCCCTAGATGGCATTAGTAAAAACTTATATTCCTGTCCCTAGATGGCATTAGTAATAACTTATATTGCTGTCCCTAGATGGCATTAGTAATAACTTGTATTCCTGTCCCTGGATGGCATTAGTAATAACTTATATTCCTGTCCCTGGATGGCATTAGTAATAACTTATATTGCTGTCCCTGGATGGCATTAGTAAGAACTTATATTTCTGTCCCTAGATGGCATTAGTAATAACTTGTATTGCTGTCCCCCCCATTAGTAAGAATGCCTCAAGTTATGAGGGGAAAGTCGTGTAAGAGTACACACTTAGTGCGTATAGCTAACTTACGCTTTCTGGTACTGACTGACAGCTGTCGTCAGTGTCGCTACGTGAAGTTCAATCAATTATCTCTCATCGGCCATGATTAGAATGACGAACCGATATGTTTAAAGGGACTGTCCCACCTTTGTGAAAGTTGTCGAATCACACTTAATTGTGTGTCTACATGTCAGGCGAGGTCAGCTGAACATGTTCGTGAACTTTTTTCCCGAAAAAAATGCTCATCTTGGAAGATATTCAACTTTTAGTTTTAAGCGGAAAGTTGGGTTGATGACGTCATTTTTTTTTTTAAATAACGGAAATCCTTTGTGCTGCCAAATGTATTGCACAATGTTTTTTGTCGACATCTATTGCGCAGAAAAAGCGAATCATCCGGTGTCTAGATTGGCTTAGATTGCGAACCACCCGGGGATCGAGAAATGAAGACGAAAATATTCCAAGGCTGACCTTAAAACAAGTCGACTATCATTACCAGTTGGCTAAAGAGACGACGCTGTCGGTTTAGAGTCCCTATTCAAATGCACATGGGCCTTATTTTTTACAGATGTCAAAATCAAACTCGAATATCTTTTTGATTAGATCATTGTGGTTGTTTGAACTGCTACTATACTTAATTTCAATGCCAAGCCATCAACATGGCTACCTCAACTCAAATATAATGTTAAGGTGGGATAGTCCCTTTAAGTATGGCTACAGGCACTTTTCGAAAACCTTGCATTTGCGTACTTTTTTTTAAAAAAATCGTCCGAACCTTTTGCATGGAAGTATTCCGAGGTCAGGACCCGCGCTAAGCAGAGCTTGTTGCGCAGGCCCTGACCCTTACCGTCCGATCTGGAAATTCCTGGCAGCCGGCAGAATTTAAAGGCGAAAGTTGTACGTGTCCGACATACCTGGACACGGTCCGCCCCGTCCTCTGACATCACCTGACCTTGAGTGCGTCCGCTGCCACCGGCCGCAAGCCATCCCAGTCAGGGGCAAATAGCTAGCGCCGAAGCGACTCGAACCCGGCCTGCCACACCGTCAAAAGCTCTCCCGACTGAGCTACAGGTGCGTACTATTGCCCGACAGGGTGGGTAAGAGTAACAACTCCTCGGCACATCGAACTTTGCGTATATAAGAGGAAAACATAGCGGCCGTGTTATTCAGTGACAGGAACCTTTACACCAAACTGCGAATATAAATTATCACTCTTACACTGGTGCCCCCAGGCATGGACCCAGGTGGTATCAACATGGCGTTCCAGTTTAATAATTCGAGCTAAAAATGATCATTAATCAATTAATGATCAAATATGTGCCCTTGCAGGGTCCTAGGATTGCTTTGGAGCTGGGGTGCCGAGTTATTTTTTTCTTCTAAAAATAATCATAAAGAGTGGAAAATCCAACCAAAAAACATATGTACTCGGTTTTATCAATACCCAATTACCCGCTCACCAGAATTAGTTACTACCTATTAGTGGTGCCAGTTTCAGAAAATATTTGTCCAATGTCCGACCGATGTCCAATACCATGGTCAGCTGTCCGTCCGAAACTGTCCGAAAATCATTGTTTGTCCGAAATTTGTCCGAAAACAGAAGGAAAAAAATGTTTGATATGGAATGTAAAACATCCAGTGTATCATTCGTTTAAACGGAAATAATGACCTTTTTCCACAAAAATGGAGTTAGCACATGAAATCGATAGAGGCCAAAATATGATGTAAATTAATCCATTTTGCATAAAAAACATTCCTTCCGTAGGATATTGGCAGCATACCGATAAGCGTTCCACACTTTTAACGACCGGTTCTTGCCAAGTACTTTTCGGTTTCCATCCAACTCTGGGCTTTTCCCGTATTGCTTGTGTACGCAATGGTGTGGAAAACGTATTTTGCCTTCTGCTTGTTGTGATTTATATACCCGCCCATCCCTTACAATTAAAGGAATTAAAGGTTCACCCTGTACATTTTCCCAAACATGATTTGATTATATTTTTAATACAATCTATTTTTATATTGTCAAAAATAACCTTATATCGCGCCGATTTAGGACAGAAGGCTGTAAATTATTATTGTTTATCAAAACTATATACATACTCTCTCTGAGTCAGAGTCCTGACGTCACGCGAATTTAAAAAAAAATGGTTCAACCAATCAGATTTGAAAGTAAGGATAGACTCGCATTAGAGATGTGCCAACCGGCGGCCGGTGGTTCGCTTGCTAGCACTAGCTGCAAGCGGATTGGCTGATGGTATAGCCTCTGCCCGCATCCAGCACCACATTATTTCGCCAGCACCGCATTCCTTCGCCAAAAAATCAAATATATCCGGCTGGAGTCTTTTCAGTCAAGAAAACTTGCAGATAGGGGTTTCCCAACACGGGCTACAAAACTGCTATCTCATTTTAACCCTCGCCCTACGGGAGCTTTTTCACCTTCGCCCTACTGCCTGACAGCCCCCCCCCCCCCTCCTGTTAACTTCCAAACCAAGCCACTTAGAGCAATGTGGTAAGAACCAGCATGTTGCCTGTCATGAGAGGAATCTAACAGTATACGATTTTTTATGTTTCAGGTCAACGGGTGACCTTCCAGGTCAAGTGAATGACCTCGGATTTACCACGTCCAGAACAGCGATTTTGCTCTTCAGAAAACCTCAAAATTTGAAATTGATAAATATAAATAAAAAGGCATGTTCCTAGACCAGTTTTGGCTCAGAAATACAGAAAATGTAATTTTGTGTTCGTATCTTGTAACAAAAAAAGTTAAAAAAAAACTATTTTAAAAAATGACTTCATAAGTTTCTTACACTTAGGGAGCCATCACTCAGTCAAAAATGAAGATATTGCTTTGAAATTTGGTATGGGTATTGTCCATACTCAGTTCTCTCACATATACTCCGGTTTTTCTAACATCTTTGAAAATTTTGATTTTGTGGGGATTTACAAAAAAATAAGGGTCAAAACACCCAAATTTGGCAAATCCGAGACTACTATTTGAAAGAGAATGCTATTTTGTATCTTTGGTGAATTGCGTTTGCAATTTGCTTTAAAACTGTTTTCTACGATTTTCAAATATTTTCCATTTTTTTACCAGCATGACGTCATCAAAACATGATTATCTCACAAACTACTTAAAGGGAAATAATGACCTTTTGATTTTGTTAGCAACAATGTCTTAGGCTACCGCTATGGTTTTAAAATGATTTTATTTAAATTTAAGAATTAAATAAAATTATTCCCAAATTCGAAGTTGTAAGTTTGGGGAAAATACCAAACAAGTACCTTGTGTACTTCATGAAGGTCATTGACAAATTCGCCCTTCCCTACCATTGTTTACATCCATTGCGGCATTTTTGGAGGCTCTGTGACATTTCTGATCAAACTGAGCGCTGCTCGGACACACGCTAGTAGCGCTTTCGTTCTCCATGGCAACCAGGCGTCAGCCAATCAAAAGCCAGAAAGGGAATACGTTCTGGCTTTTCATTGGCTCACGCCTGGTTGCCATGGAGAACGAAAGCGCTACTAGCAACAACTCGCCACAATGGTTAAGTGCGCCGAAAAGCATGACAATGCTTTGTAAACAAATCGCCGACGCTAAATAGGTCGCCGTCGATGTGCATCGATGAGCCTCCGATTTAATTGCCAGTTTTGTGTTATTGTTTGTTAGTTTTTTGGGGAAAAATTATTATTTTGCATGATAATATAAAGCATAGTGTTATACAGCCACAGACAAATTATACAATACTCCTAATGTTGAAAACAAATGAATTTATTTTCAAAAATTGAGGGTCGCAACCACTAACTATGCCGCCGTTGATGTGCATCGATGAGTTTCCGATTTTATTGCCACTTTTTCCAATCGCTGTTAGTTTTAGAAGACCGCCGGGCATATAATCACAACAAGCAGAACGCACAATATATTTTCCACTCCATTGCGTAAAAAAACAATACGGGAAAAGCCCGCAGTTTGATGAGGACCAAAAGTACTTGCAAGTACCGGTCGTTAAAAGTGTGGAACGCTTATCAACTTTAACTTGAAATATCTTTCGGTGGGAAAGTTTTCATGCAAAATGTGATGAATTTACAATATATTTTGGTCTCGTCTGGCGATTTCAAGTGCTAACTCCATTTTTGTGGAAAAAGGTCATTATTTCCCTTTAACCAATTTCAATTACATTTTTTACAGCATACGTATAATTATTGTAAACTCAGCTACTGAAAATTTCAGCAAGATACACCGCATGTGTAAAAAGTTATTCAAGAAAAACCTCAGGGGGGGGCTGTCAGCCCCCCCCCCCCCCCGGTAGGGCGAGGGTTAAAACTAATGTTGAAGGTGAACTATTTCCTTTAACAACCATTCTAAAAAAAACCTGACAATTCAATCGGAAGCTCATCGATGCACGACCATTGCACGACGACGGCGACCTATTTAGTGACGGCGATTTGTTTCGAAGTGTCCATTCAACAACGTTGAACAGATTGATGCAAAAGCGCCAGATGTTGCGCTTTCCAATAGTGGAGGGAAAATACCGATCATTAATTTTCCCAAACTTCCAACCTTGAATTAGCGAATAATTTTATTTAATTCTTAAATTTAGATCACATAATTTTAATACCATAACAGTAGCCAAATAAATGGTTGCTAACAAAATCAAAAGGTCATTACTTCCCTTTAATACAAAAGTAACTGTGATTTTCGCGACAAGCCATCCTTTGGCATTGGATGTCCGAAAATGTCCAACTAAATATGCTTATGTCCGTCCGAAAACCGAATCGGTCTTCGGACAAATTCGGAATTACGAAAATGATTGTTCCGATTAGCACCACTACTACCTATGTCAATTCTTACCAGTCTTTCCCTCCACAGGCTGTCCCTATCATTACATCAATAAATCAGTATCAGGGCTCCAATTATCCAATACATTTTAGAATAAGGAGTGGAAAATTCACAATAAAACTCTGGAAAGAGGGAAAAATAGTATCCACATTCCACAGTGTGTCGTTTTCCACCCAAATTTCCTAATGCTAGGACACTGTGCCGTTTGTTATGTTACCAGTTCGGATACTGAAAGTCTGTCTCATGTTTTAAGTGTCAAATGGTTATTGAATAATAATACATAGTAAACACATAGGTTTCTGTGCGTTACTCTTGCCCTCCAGAGCGATGCGTACTCTTGGCCGCCAGGTACTTCGCGCTCACATCATGTTCAGAAGTGGAGCACTAACCAAGCGAGAGAATTAGATACCTCACACATCACAATACGTAAAATGTTCTGCCCTTTCAAATGGCCAACGATTATAAATACCAGTAAGGCGCCGCAGTTGGCGATGAACGAGCGAGCGCGAAGGAAATGTATGGGAATTTCAACTTGATCGGGCAAGTAGTTTCTGAGATACAAAAAAAAAGGTGCGCACGTGCAGAGGCACCCACCTTTGACTGGTGGTAAAGTGGGGGCTGAGAGGTCCCTAACCACACACCAAATGTGCACACAATCGGCTCAGCCGTTGCAGAGTTTTTGCGAGAAAACACTTTTCAACACCCCTCACGCGGCACGCGCCACGCGCAGTGGTAGGCACCCACATGAGTCGGCACTGGTCTAAAACAGGGTAGGTTGGATGGGGCTGCTCAGCAAAGAAGTCAGCTTGTCAATCGGATGTGTGGTTGCAGAGATATGAGCTCAAAAGCGTCGCCACGGGCCGGGCCGCTCATAATCAGATTGTTCTCATATACCACGGAAGAACGAGCTCGCTCGTAATAACGGCGCTTGCCAAGAAATGATATAATGTGTATGTTACCTCCAACTTTACATCAGCATCACAAAATATATTAACGTGTCTCAGAGCGACAAATGAAGCCGCAGCGCGCATACATTTTGGATGCCTTTTAAAGGCAATGGTGGCTTACTTATGGCACAAAATGGCGACGCTTCGACGTTGCTAGGCAAGTGAAACAGCTGGTGCGTACTCTTACCCGCTGCGTACTCTTACCCGCCCCTACCCTGGGTATGTTCCCGTGGCGCACTCAACTGGCTCCAACTGCCTCTGACCTCCAACAAGCTCCTCCGGTCGTCCCTGTGGCTGCTCCGATCTGCTCCAAGTTCCCCCAAGTTCGCCCGAAAACTCCTCCAACTTGCTCCCGAAATCGAGGTGGGGACCACCGGAGGAGATAGGAGTGTGTTTATGGCGTGGCTGATACATTTGTCAATGTCAACAGATACCCAACCTTGGACGCGAACAGCTGATACCTCCTCTAAACGCCTCCAATCGTTCCCGTGTCGGCTCCCACGCGGCTGCTCTGAGCTGCTCCAAGTTTCTCTAAACTCCTCCCGGGAGGCGCCACGGGAACAGACCCCCTATATGGAGTTAGTATAAAACGCCTGAAGTTATGCTGTACCGCATAGCTTGAAGCATATTCCTGTCCCTAGATGGCACTAGTAAACACGCCTGAAGTTATGCTGTACCGCATAGCTTGAAGCACATTCCTGTCCCTAGGTGGCACTAGTAAAAACGCCCGAAGTTATGCTGTACCGCATAGCTTGAAGCATATTCCTGTCCCTAGATGGCACTAGCAAAAACGCCTGAAGTTATGCTGTACCGCATAGCTTGAAGCCGCCAACTGCAGAATGGGGGAGGGGGTAACGAGCTATTCCGGTTATGAAAAGGGGTTAACAATGCCCTCGACACTGTGAACCACTGGTCTATATGATGTTTATTCCTAATAACATATTAACCCTCGCCCGGGTAGGGCAAAATCACTACCGTGTTCGGGTAGGGGGGTTGGTACGACCCCCTTAGCGTTTCGCCCCTAATTGAGCTAGAGCTTCGATTCAAAGACGAGCGTGTTGCTTATGACGAGAGGAAGCCGCTGATACCCGATTTTAAGGTCTTGGGTCATTAGGTGACCTCTGCGGTCATGTCAATGACCCAAATGTCATCAAAATTGAAAATGCGAATAAATTAAATTTTATCTAGCTAGAATCGTGAATGAGCATGTCATAATTCTTATTGGATGCCAAATTCTTAATCAGCGTCACACAATGTCTTAACTGCCAAATTCCAAAAAGGTCATTTCAGGTCATCTGAGGTCAGTGACCTCGGTTGACCTGTGGACGCGCATGACCACAGTGGAACATATACTTATTTAAAATGGATCTCAAATTTGCAATCGGCGTCACAAAATGTCCTAGAAACCGCCAGAAGCCCAAACAAAGTCATCGGAGGTCAATGACCTCAGTTGACCTCTGAAAAGGTCAATCGAGGTCACAATCTCAGTGGAAACCACAACTGTCACCTGGAAACACCTGTGTATATGCTCCTGAACAACAAACACTCGAAAACTGCATAAGTTACAAGCATCGATACTGTGGGACGCCAGTTGCGCCTGACATGACTTTGAGAAACAAGGCATAGGTCACGGGTCATGTGGGTTAGAAATGCAAAATTTTCTGAGTATGTGGGAATTATTTTTCAAAAGTAGGGTACTGAAAGTTGCATCGAAATCGGTTGGAAACTACGCGAGTTATTCCAGAAAAACTGAGGGGGGTGGCATCCACCCCCCCCCCCCCCCCTACCCGGGCGAGGGTTAAGCCAGAACTGAAAATGTGTACTTCTTAGTTCTTACATATTTAAACTGTAAGTATATGCATATGATTATGTGTGTAAAAATCATTCAATAACAATAGATTATGAATATATAAAGTAAAATAATCCTTATAAGTTGATTATCAAATGGTCACTATATGTGTTGACAGGTGAAATGTACTTGAATGCACTTATGCTGAAAAATGAAAACCCAGCACTGCTTTGAACTTAAAGGAGTGTTAACTTTTAAGTATATTTAGGGTACTCATGCAATACTGCTTCCCAGTGGTTGACATCAAACCATGGTAGCACATGCCAACAGAAACCCATAGCAGATCACATCCTTTACAGGGGAATCTGTATACCTCCTGACAATCGGCTCAGCCCCCCCCCCCCCCGTATGTCGGTGTTCCAGGCGCCGGGCCGCAGCGATGGAGGCGGCGGCCAGTGAGGAGTTTGTGACTCCCCTGACCCCTGTCTGACCCCTGTCTGACCCCTGTCTGACCCCTGTCTGACCCCTGTCTGACCCCTGTCTGACCCCTGTCTGACCCCTGTCTGACCCCTGTCTGACCCCTGTCTGACCCCTGTATGACCCCTGTCGGACCCCTGTCGGACCCCTGTCGGACCCCTGTCGGACCCCTGTCGGACCCCTGTCGGACCCCTGTCGGACCCCTGTCGGACCCCTGTCGGACCCCTGTCGGACCCCTGTCGGACCCCTGTCGGACCCCTGTCGGACCCCTGTCGGACCCCTGTCGGACCCCTGTCGGACCCCTGTCGGACCCCTGTCGGACCCCTGTCGGACCCCTGTCGGACCCCTGTCGGACCCCTGTCGGACCCCTGTCAGACCCTGTTTGACCCTGTTTGACCCTGTTTGACCCTGTCTGACCCTGTTTGACCCTCCGTCTGTCGGTGTTCCAGGCGCCGGGCCGCAGTATGGAGGCGGCGGCCGGAGAGGAGTTTGTGCGCCGGCTCCGTGGTCTGATCGAGCCGGACGCCCAGCTGCAGCGGGACGGCCTCGCCTACCTGGACAGCCTGAAGGCGTCCGACGCCGGCTGGCGGCTCTGCATAGACGCCCTGCTCTCACCCTCGCTGGACGCCGAGGAGCACGTGCAGTTCTACTGCCTGCAGGCGGTGGAGCACTTCGTCAAGAACCGGTACCCGGCCGAGGCGGAGGTGGCCGCGCCCCTGGTGCGCCACTTCATCAACGGCTGGGTGCAGCGACAGGTGAGCCGGCAGGACGGACAGTCAGTGAATCACAACAGCCTCCAGACAGGACCGTTGGGACTATCTGGGAGGGCTTAGTGACTGCCTTGATCTGTAGAAGTTGAAACATGTTCATGTGTGAAGATGCTGCTGTATCGTGGGTGGATTGTATCTCCATTACTCGAATGTTGGGCTGATGTATGGCGGCGCTGAGCGGTGCAGCTCCGGCGGCTGATCTGTCTAGCTCTGACTGTACTCTCCCCTCTGTTGCAGTGTAAGCTGCCCGGCGGCGGCGCCAAGACGTACCTGCGCAACAAGGCGGCGCAGGTGTTCGCGCTGGTGTTCGTAACCGACTTCCCGGACCGGTGGCCGACCTTCCTGCTGGACCTGATGGCGCTCACCCATCTGGGACCGCCCGCCGTGGACGCCTTCTTGCGGACACTGCTGCAGATCGACCAGGAGGTAAGCCTTCCTGCGCACACTGCTGCAGATCGACCAGGAGGTAGGTGCTGAACGAAATTTAAACTAAGTAATTAAAGAGCTGTATAAAACTGAACTTTTCCGGACGTTATAATTCAATAAATTGACGAAATTGAATGCGACTTTTGTTCCGATTCGACCCGACTCATGTTCTAGAGCACTCCTGTCCGTTGGTGTTCGTCTGTGACCGCCGTGTGTCCGACAGATCGTGGACTGGGACGTGGTACACTCGGAGGCGGGATCCCGGTAGGTAGTGGTGTAAACCTGTGACCGCCGTGTGTCGGACAGATCGTGGACCGGGACGTGGTACACTCGGAGGCGGGATCCCGGTAGGTAGTGGTGTAAACCTGTGACCGCCGTGTGTCGGCCAGATTGTGGACCGGGACGTGGTACACTCGGAGGCGGGATCCCGGTAGGTAGTGTTGTAAACCTGTGACCGCCGTGTGTCCGCCAGATCGTGGACCGGGACGTGGTACACTTGGAGGCGGGATCCCGGTAAGTAGTGGTGTAAACCTGTGACCGCCGTGTGTCCGCCAGATCGTGGATCGGGACGTGGTACACTCGGAGGCGGGATCCCGGTAGGTAGTGGTGTAAACCTGTGACCGCCGTGTGTCCGCCAGATCGTGGACCGGGACGTCGTACACTCGGAGGCGGGATCCCGGTAGGTAGTGGTGTAAACCTGTGACCGCCGTGTGTCCGCCAGATCGTGGACCGGGACGTGGTACACTCGGAGGCGGAGGCGCAGCGTAACACCTGCATCAGGGACGCGATGCGTGAGAAGTGCGTGCCCCAGCTGGTGGAGGCCTGGCTGGCCACGCTCAACACGTACGCCGGCACTCAGCCGCAGCTGGCCTGCATGTGTCTCGAGGCGGTCGGCAAATACGTCTCCTGGATCGACATCGGACTGGTGCGCAATGGGGCCGACCGGGGAGGGGGTACTGTGGGGTCAGACTGAACGGGATATCCGCTCATACGGGCTGTGTTGTGAGGACGTGTTTCGCCGTTCTTATGGGCTGCTTTTGTGTGTTTATTGATATGTGATTAGTCTTTAGGATGACTAATTATTATATTTGCGTATCCTGAGGGCCCTCTGTCTTAACTAAACGGCTAGTTGTGGGGAAGGTGTTACCTTGAGAAACAAGGCATAGGTCTGTGGAATAGTGCACTGTTTTCGTTCGCTGAGCGTTTCGTCATTGTCTTGTAAGGCCTTGTTTATAGCGTAGTGAATGCCTATGATATCGATGGTCTCTGTCTGCATCTGTGCGGCTATCCAGGTAGCGAACAACAGCTTCGTGTCGGTACTGGTGACGCTGCTCGGTCTGGCGGACGTGCGGGAGGCGGCCGCCGACTGTCTGCACGACATCTGCCGCAAGGGCATGGAGCCGGGCAGCAAGGTGCAGCTGGTCGAGTCGCTGTTCAACGTGCTGGAGCAGGCGGCGGTGTTCAGTCTGGTAGACACCGCCAGCGACCAGGTGAGACGCGCTGCAGACGATTTAGCTACCGCCGTCCATGCGTGATGTTCTCTCGCGTGATGTTTCGACGACTCAGCGTCTTATGATTTATTACCCAGTTTGATGTGTCTCTGTTTCCGATAGATCCTAATATGCAGTCTGGTCCCCCCGTCATACAGTCTACACCTCCCTTCCCCACAACTGCTGAGTCCCTGACACTTCAGAGCTAATCCTGACTGACCCCTCTCCTCCCGTCAGACCTAACATCTCTCTCCGTCCTGGCCGGTTCTGACCTTACCCCGTCTCTTCAGTACCGGCTGACCCCTCTGCGCCCCGTCTCTTCAGTACCGGCTGACCCCTCTGCGCCCCGTCTCTTCAGTCCCGGCTGACCCCTCTCCTTCCGTCTCTTCAGTCCCGACTGACCCCTCTCCTCCCGTCTCTTCAGTCCCGGCTGACCCTCTCCTTCCGTCTCTTCAGTCCCGGCTGACCCCTCTCCTCCCGTCTCTTCAGTCCCGGCTGACCCCTCTGCGCCCCGTCTATTCAGTCCCGGCTGACCCCTCTCCTCCCGTCTCTTCAGTCCCGGCTGACCCCTCTGCGCCCCGCCCCGTCTCTTCAGTCCCGGCTGACCTTACCCCGTCTCTTCAGTCTCGGCTGACCCCTCTCCTCCCGTCTCTTCAGTCCCGGCTGACCTTACCCCGTCTCTTCAGTCCCGGCTGACCCCTCTCCTCCCGTCTCTTCAGTCCCGACTGACCCCTCTCCTCCCGTCTCTTCAGTCCCGGCTGACCCCTCCTCCCGTGTCTTCAGTCCCGGCTGACCCCTCTCCTCCCGTCTCTTTTAGTCCCGGCTGACCCCTCTCCTCCCGTCTCTTCAGTCCCGGCTGACCCCTCTCCTCCCGTCTCTTCAGTCCCGGCTGACCCCTCTCCTCCCGTCTCTTCAGTCCCGGCTGACCCCTCTGCGCCCCGCCCCGTCTCTTCAGTCCCGGCTGACCTTACCCCGTCTCTTCAGTCTCGGCTGACCCCTCTCCTCCCGTCTCTTCAGTCCCGGCTGACGTTACCCCGTCTCTTCAGTCCCGGCTGACCCCTCTCCTCCCGTCTCTTCAGTCCCGGCTGACCCCTCTCCTCCCGTCTCTTCAGTCCCGGCTGACCCCTCTCCTCCCGTCTCTTCAGTCCCGGCTGACCCCTCTCCTCCCGTCTCTTCAGTCCCGGTTGACCCCTCTCCTCCCGTCTCTTCAGTCCCGGCTGACCCCTCTCCTCCCGTCTCTTCAGTCCCGGCTGACCCCTCTGCGCCCCGTCTCTTCAGTCCCGGCTGACCTTACCCCGTCTATTCAGTCCCGGCTGACCCCTCTCCTCCCGTCTCTTCAGTCTCTTCAGTCCCGGCTGACCCCTCCTCCCGTCTCGTCAGTCCCGGCTGACCCCTCTCCTCCCGTCTCTTCAGTCCCGGCTGACCCCTCTCCTCCCGTCTCTTCAGTCCCGGCTGACCCCTCTCCTCCCGTCTCTTCAGTCCCCGGCTGACCCCTCCTCCCGTCTCGTCAGTCCCGGCTGACCCCTCTCCTCCCGTCTCTTCAGTCCCGGCTGACCCCTCTCCTCCCGTCTCTTCAGTCCCGTCTGACCCCTCTCCTCCCGTCTCTTCAGTCCCGGCTGACCCCTCTCCTCCCGTCTCTTCAGTCCCGGTTGACCCCTCTCCTCCCGTCTCTTCAGTCCCGGCTGACCCCTCTCCTCCCGTCTCTTCAGTCCCGGCTGACCCCTCTGCGCCCCGTCTCTTCAGTCCCGGCTGACCTTACCCCGTCTATTCAGTCCCGGCTGACCCCTCTCCTCCCGTCTCTTCAGTCTCTTCAGTCCCGGCTGACCCCTCCTCCCGTCTCGTCAGTCCCGGCTGACCCCTCTCCTCCCGTCTCTTCAGTCCCGGCTGACCCCTCTCCTCCCGTCTCTTCAGTCCCGGCTGACCCCTCTCCTCCCGTCTCTTCAGTCCCGGCTGACCCCTCCTCCCGTCTCTTCAGTCCCGTCTGACCCCTCTCCTCCCGTCTCTTCAGTCCCGGCTGACCCCTCTCCTCCCGTCAGACGCCGGCCGAGGACGTGGACTACCTCTGTAAGCTGGGTAAGGTGCTCAACGGCATAGGCACCGAGCTGGTGCTCTGCTACCACAAGCTGGTGAAGACTGCGTCCGTCGGCGGATCCACCGCAGCTGTGGATGCCGCCATCGCCTCCAAGATGGGCCGCATGCTGGCCTTCCTCAACTGCGAGTACGACGACCCGTCCTGCAGCGTCATCGACTTCGCCAGGGACTACGTCCAGGTGGGTACGGCTGACGGCCTGGCTGGGCCTGATCCCGCAGGGTGATCGACTTCGCCAGGGACTACGTCCAGGTGGGTACGGCTGACGGCCTGGCTGGGCCTGATCCCGCAGGGTGGTCGACTTCGCTAGGGACTACGTCCAGGTGGGTACGGCTGACGGCCTGGCTGGGCCTGATCCCGCAGGGTGATCGACTTCGCCAGGGACTACGTCCAGGTGGGTACGACTGACGGCCTGGCTGGGCCTGATCCCGCAGGGTGATCGGCTTCGCCAGGGACTACGTCCAGGTGGGTACCGCTGACGGCCTGGCTGGGCCTGATCCCGCAGGGTGATCGACTTCGCCAGGGACTACGTCCAGGTGGGTACCGCTGACGGCCTGGCTGGGCCTGATCCCGCAGGGTGATCGACTTCGCCAGGGACTACGTCCAGGTGGGTACCGCTGACGGCCTGGCATGACGGCCTGATCCCGCAGGGTGATCGACTTCAGCCAGGGACTACGTCCAGGTGGGTACGGCTGACGGCACTGGCTGACGGCCTGATCCCGCAGGGTGATCGACTTCGCTAGGGACTACGTCCAGGTGGGTACGGCTGACGGCCTGGCTGGGCCTGATCCCGCAGGGTGATCGACTTCGCCAGGGACTACGTCCAGGTGGGTACCGCTGACGGCCTGGCTGACGGCCATGATCCCGCAGGGTGATCGACTTCGCCAGGGACTACGTCCAGGTGGGTACGGCTGACGGCCTGGCTGGGCCTGATCCCGCAGGGTGATCGACTTCGCCAGGGACTACGTCCAGGTGGGTACGGCTGACGGCCTGGCTGGGCCTGATCCGCAGGGTGATCGACTTCGCAGGGACTACGTCCAGGTGGGTACCGCCTGACGGCCTGGCTGGGCCTGGCTGGGTCTGGCTGGGACTGGCTGGGACTGGAGGGAGCTGGTGGCAAGGCTACTGGCCGTGTGCTCTTAGCTGCTTGGCGATTTCAGAAGTTAGCATTTGTAAATTGCCATGCTATTTTTGATGTTGGACTGCAAAGCTTATTCTCCAGTCGATACTTCAGTTTTTATCTACGCAAAGAATGCTTGATTTTTGTTTTGCTGTTTGTGCTTTTTTGTCTGATCCCTTGGGCAGGGTAATTACTACTTCTCCCGAGCTGTGACACGTCTCGTTGCGCCGGCAGATGCTGAAGACGAAGCCGATGCTGGCCGAGGCGGAGACGGCGCACGTGCGAGACATGGTGTACGTCATCATCCCAAGCTGGAGTATGATGACGAGTACGACTTCCAGGCGATGGGCGAGGACGAGGCCATGTTCCAGGGAGTACAGGTACGCAGCCGACAGGCGGGGGGGGGGGGGTGGGGGGCCGCTCCCTGACGCCAGCCAGACCCATCGCTGAATCGCCTCTGCTAAAAAAGTGGAGGAAAACAAACTCCGTTGTTGACTGATTAGTATGCTATCCTTGATATATTGTGTTTTTATTGGCGAAACATGGCAGTAATTGTTTTTTCCGTTTCAATTGTGTAGTCTAAGAAGACGTATTTCAGAGCGAACTTGCCTTGAGCGAATTACGCCAATGCTGCACAGCTCGTACCATGCCTAGTGACTAGCCTCTGGCCGCCCTGTGACCTCTGTCGCCTCGGTCCGCTGCTGTACAGGAATCGTCTGAAGGTGCTGTACGGTAACCTGGCTGCCCCGTGACTCTGTCGCCTCGGTCCGCTGCTGTACAGGAATCGTCTGAAGGTGCTGTACGGTAACCTGGCCGCCTCCTGTTGACCTCTGTCGCCCCGGTATTCTGGCTGTACAGGAATCGTCTGAAGGTGCTGTACGGTAACCTGGCCGCCCTGTGACCTCTGTCGCCCCGGTATTCTCAGCTGTACAGGAATCGTCTGAAGGTGCTGTACGGTAACCTGGCCGCCCTGTGACCTCTGTCGCCCCGGTATTCTGCTGTACAGGAATCGTCTGAAGGTGCTGTACGGTAACCTGGCTGCCCTGTGACCTCTGTCGCCTCGTACGCTGCTGTACAGGAATCGTCTGAAGGTGCTGTACGGTAACCTGGCTGCCCTGTGACCTCTGTCGCCTCGGTACGCTGCTGTACAGGAATCGTCTGAAGTGCTGTACGCGGTAACCTGGCTGCCCTGTGACCTCTGTCGCCTCGGTCCGCTGCTGTACAGGAAATCGTCTGAAGGTGTTGTACGGTAACCTGGCTGCCCTGTGACCTCTGTCGCCTCGGTACGCTGCTGTACAGAATCGTCTGAAGGTGCTGTACGGTAACCTGGCCGGCCCTGTGACCTCTGTCGCCCCGGTATTCTGCTGTACAGGAATCGTCTAAAGGTGCTGTAACGGTAACCTGGCCGCCCTGTGACCTCTGTCGCCCCGGTATTCTGCTGTACAGGAATCGTCTGAAGGTGCTGTTACGGTAACCTGGCCGCCCTGTGACCTCTGTCGCCCCGGTATTCTGCTGTACAGGAATCGTCTGAAGGTGCCTGTACGGTAACCTGGCTGCCCTGTGACCTCTGTCGCCTCGGTACGCTGCTGTACAGGAATCGTCTGAAGGTGCTGTACGGTAACCTGGCTGCCCCTGTGACCTCTGTCGCCTCGGTACGCTGCTGTACAGTGAATCGTCTGAAGGTGCTGTACGGTAACCTGGCTGCCCTGTGACCTCTGTCGCCTCGGTCCGCTGCTGTACAGGAATCGTACTGAAGGTGCTGTACGGTAACCTGGCTGCCCTGTGACCTCTGTCGCCTCGGTCCGCTGCTGTACAGGAAACGTCTGAAGGTGCTGTACGGTAACCTGGCTGCCCTGTGACCTCTGTCGCCTCGGTACGCCTGATGTACATAATCGTCTGAAGGTGCTGTACGGTAACCTGGCCGCCCCTGTGACCTCTGTCGTCTCGAGTACGCTCGCTGTACAGGAATCGTCTGAAGGTGCTGTACGGTAACCTGGCCGCCCTGTGACCTCTGTCGCCTCGGTATGTTGCTGTACAGGAATCGTCTGAAGTTGCTGTACGGTAACCTGGCCGCCCTGTGATCTCTGTCGCCTCGGTACGCTGCTGTACAGAGGAATCGTCTGAAGGTGCTGTACGGTAACCTGGCCGCCCTGTGACCCTCTGTCGCCTCGGTATGTTGCTGTACAGGAATCGTCTGAAGGTGCTGTACGGTAACCTGGCCGCCCTGTGACCTCTGTCGTCTCGGTACGCTGCTGTACAGGAATCGTCTGAAGTGTGCTGTACGGTAACCTGGCCGCCCTGTGACCTCTGTCGCCTCGGTACGCTGCTGTACAGGAATCGTCTGAAGGTGCTGTACGGTAACCTGGCCGCCGTGGACCGGGAGCTGGGTGCTGCGCATCACACAGCAGTTCATCAGCACCACGCTGGACAACTGGCGGCAGCTGCCCATGAAGGACGTCGAGGCCGCCATCACCATGCTCTAACATGCTGGGAGAGGCGCTGCCGACCCCCTCC
>JAXIVJ010009055.1:0-47500 GCA_036785665.1 Chirona hameri
ATAGTGACTCAGAAATAGAATGTAAACCAAATGAACAGCTGGAACAATTGTTTCAATCAACATGTTTGGACTTTGGAACATGTGCCTGATTTAGTCTAGTATGACAAGGTCACAGCTTTATCTCATTTGACCTGACCTAGTCCCGGCTTAGTGCCACTGTGAAACTGATTTAGTCACAGCGCTGTGATGCCAGGACCAGTTTTCTGCACCTCTAAATTTATTACTTATATCCGGCATAACAAGCTAAATATATGAAACACTACTTCGCAACTGGCATACATGTAAAGTACATCATCAATAATATATGTTATTATGGTTAGACAGTATCAAGTCTCATATTAATGACTGATTGTGTAATGATGAATTGTGTATTGGTAATTGGTGTTGGTATGATTTATAAGCTGTACATTATTTTTACATATTACATTTTGAAGCTGCTTCAGCTTTTAACTTTCCTTTGATATTTATTTGAATGTTTTGTTTGAACAGTTGCCATTTATTAATATATCCAGGATCTGCTGGATCCCACGGGGTCTTTTGTTGGTCTAGATCCATGATCCCAGTGGATCCCACGGCAAAAATACAATGTTAGATCTTTGATCCCTTGGATCCCACGGCAAGACTATAAGGTTTGATCCATGATCTCGTTGATCCCACGGCACAAATATAAGGTTGAATATATTATCTCAATAGATCCCACGGCAAAACTGAGAGGGTGGATCTATAATCTCAGTGGATCCCAGATCCAGATCACTGGGATCAGATCCCGGGATCATGCACATGTCTGCAATTAAGTGCCTGAAATCCGTGGAAAAACTCAAATTTAGGGTAGGTTAGGTTTTGGCGGAGCGGTTGGGCCCTACCAATCATTTTCGTAAAACGACACCCATGTGTTGTGACCACTTTCATGATAAAATTGGCATATTCAGGATTTAAATTGGTGCTCGGAAACCGTTCAACGTAGAAGGCTGAACCGGGCACCATTTTGCAGGCGCAGCGACCGTCTTAAAATTATATGTGTTACTCAAAGCTGTGAGACTAATATTTTGGCGTTGAAGTTGAAATGCAATATTTTTGGACCATTTAATGCTTCACACCGCCGTAACACCCAAAACGAGGACAAACTTGACCGGCAAATTTACACAGACGGATAGCGTCGTTCTTGCTGACCTATATCCACCCAAAATATTATGTAAATCGCTCATAGGTAACTTATGCTGAAGTCAAGCGTAAACGTTTACCGACGCTAACGTTGCGTAATAATTGCGTCGAATAAAATAGCATCGTTTAAGTTTGCCCAAGACTGACACTACCGCAGTCAAATTCATCAATGAGCGCATGACTAGCAGACGTCGCACCTCCCTCCTGGGGAGATTTTGTTGAAGCCGGTTGACATATTTCAGGCATGTAAACCGCTAAAATGTTTTGGCAGAGACTGCGACACGGGAACGAGATACGGTAAGAAGATATGGGAACGAAATACGGCAACAGGATACGGAAACTGGGTACGAGAAAGGGATGCTGGAACGAGATACGGGAACATGATACGGGAATGAGATGCGGTAACTAGATATGGTAAGGAGATATCGGAACGGTGTACTAGATACGGGAATAAGATACGGGAGCGGGATACGCCAGCGGGATACGGGAACGGGATACGGGAACGGGATCCGAGAACGGGATACGGGAACGTGATACAGGAACGTGATACGAGAACGTGATACGGGAATGGAATACGGAAACAAGATACGGGAACAGGGACTGGAGTGGGAGCGCGATACGGTATACTGGAACGGGATACGAGAATGGGATACGGGAACGGAATACGGAAACGGGATGCGGGAACGGGATACGGGAATGGGATACGGGAACGCGATACGGGAACAGGATAGGGAACGGGATACGGGAACGGGATATAGGAACGGGATACGTGAACGGGATACTTGAACGGGATACGGGAACGGAATACGAGATACGGGAACGGGATATTAGCTTGCTATCTCTATCCCTATCCCTATATTATAAATCCTAAAAGATGACCCGCCGCCGCCGCCGCCGCCGCCGCCGGAGTGACGCCCTAAATCGGTTCCTGTGCAGTCGTCTGATGAGTTATGAGGAGGATTTTTCAGGACTTTTGGGTCCCGTGATTCAACAGGTCGTATCAAGTTTTGGTGTTGATCCGACCGACGGTGCGGCGTCGGCACGTGCGCGCGTGCGCCATTCGTTTAACATGGGAAACGCGACATTGTGAAATCGCGAAAATCGGGCAAGTTTCGCCCGGTTCCCGGGCCGCTTGCTCGGCAACCGAGAATCGCAGCGATATGCGAGCAACACTATGTGATAGATAATCGATTGGCCTTGCGTATAGGATGTCGGCCAGAGCGATGCGCGTGCCACGTGCAAAGGTGTGACCACTTTCATGATAAAATTGGCATATTCAGGATTACAATTGGTGCTCGGAAACCGTTCGACGTAGAAGGCTGAACCGGGCACCATTTTGCAGGCGCAGCGACCGTCTTCAAATTAGATGTGTTACTCAAAGCTGTGTGACTAATATTTTGGAGTTGAAGTTGAAATGCAATATTTTTGGACAATGCAATCCTTCACACCGCCGTAACACCCAAAACGAGGACAAACTTGACCGGCAAATTTACACAGACGGATAGCACTGTTCTTGCTGACCTATATCCACCCAAAATATTCTGTAAATCGCTGATAGGGAACTTATGCTGAAGTCAAACGTAAACGATTACCGACACTAACGTTGCAAAATAATTGCGTCGAATAAAATAGCGTCGTTTAAGTTTGCCCAAGACTGACACTGCCGCAGCCAAATTCATCAATGAGCGCATGACTAGCAGACGTCGCACCTCCCTCCCGGGGAGATTTTGTTGAAGCCGGTTGACATATTTCAGGCATGTAAACCGCTAAAATGTTTTGGCAGAGACTGCGACACGGGAACGAGATACGGTAAGAAGATATGGGAACGAAATACGGCAACAGGATACGGAAACTGGGTACGAGAAAGGGATGCTGGAACGAGATACGGGAACATGATACGGGAATGAGATGCCGTAACTAGATATGGTAAGGAGATATCGGAACGGTGTACTAGATACGGGAATAAGATACGGGAGCGGGATACGCCAGCGGGATACGGGAACGGGATACGGGAACGGGATCCGAGAACGGGATACGGGAACGTGATACAGGAACGTGATACGAGAACGTGATACGGGAATGGAATACGGAAACAAGATACGGGAACAGGGACTGGAGTGGGAGCGCGATACGGTATACTGGAACGGGATACGAGAATGGGATACGGGAACGGAATACGGAAACGGGATGCGGGAACGGGATACGGGAATGGGATACGGGAACGCGATACGGGAACAGGATAGGGAACGGGATACGGGAACGGGATATAGGAACGGGATACGGGAACGGGATACTTGAACGGGATACGGGAACGGAATACGAGATACGGGAACGGGATATTAGCTTGCTATCTCTATCCCTATATTATAAATCCTAAAAGATGACCCGCCGCCGCCGCCGCCGCCGGAGTGACGCCCTAAATCGGTTCCTGTGCAGTCGTCTGATGAGTTATGAGGATTTTTTCAGGACTTTTGGGTCCCGTGATTCAACAGGTCGTATCAAGTTTTGGTGTTGATCCGACCGACGGTGCGGCGTCGGCACGTGCGCGCGTGCGCCATTCGTTTAACATGGGAAACGCGACATTGTGAAATCGCGAAAATCGGGCAAGTCTCGCCCGGTTCCCCGGCCGCTTGCTCGGCAACCGAGAATCGCAGCGATATGCGAGCAACACTATGTGATAGATAATCGATTGGCCTTGCGTATAGGATGTCGGCCAGAGCGATGCGCGTGCCACGTGCAAAGGTGTGACCACTTTCATGATAAAATTGGCATATTCAGGATTACAATTGGTGCTCGGAAACCGTTCGACGTAGAAGGCTGAACCGGGCACCATTTTGCAGGCGCAGCGACCGTCTTCAAATTAGATGTGTTACTCAAAGCTGTGTGACTAATATTTTGGAGTTGAAGTTGAAATGCAATATTTTTGGACAATGCAATCCTTCACACCGCCGTAACACCCAAAACGAGGACAAACTTGACTGGCAAATTTACACAGACGGATAGCACTGTTCTTGCTGACCTATATCCACCCAAAATATTCTGTAAATCGCTGATAGGGAACTTATGCTGAAGTCAAACGTAAACGATTACCGACGCTAACGTTGCAAAATAATTGCGTCGAATAAAATAGCGTCGTTTAAGTTTGCCCAAGACTGACACTGCCGCAGCCAAATTCATCAATGAGCGCATGATTAGCAGACGTCGCACCTCCCTCCCGGGGAGATTTTGTTGAAGCCGGTTGACATATGTCAGGCATGTAAACCGCTAAAATGTTTTGGCAGAGACTGCGACACGGGAACGAGATACGGTAAGAAGATATGGGAACGAAATACGGCAACAAGATACGGAACTGGGTACGGAAAGGGATGCTGGAACGAGATACGAGAACACGATACGGGAATGAGATACGGTAACTAGATATGGTAAGAAGATATCGGAACGGTGCACTAGATACGGGAATAAGATACGGGAGCGGCATACGGGAACGGGTCACGGGAACGGGCTACGGGAACGGGCTACGGGAACGGGATACGGGAATGGGATACGGGAACGAGATACGGGAACGGGATACGGGAACGGGATACGGGAACGGGATACAGGAACGTGATACGGTAACGTGATACGGGAATGGGATACGGAAACAAGATACGGAAACGGGATACGAGAACGGGGACTGGAGTGGGAGCCCGATACGGGATACTGGAACGGGATACGGCAACGGGATACAGGAATGGGATACGGCAACGGGTACGGGAATGGGATACGGGAATGGGATACGGGAATGGGATATGGGAATGGGATACGGGAATGGGATACGGGAATGGGATACGGGAATGGGATACGGGAATGGGATACGGGAATGGGATACGGGAATGGGATACGGGAATGGGATACGGAAATGGGATACGGGAATGGGATACGGGAATGGGATACGGGAATGGGATACGGGAATGGGATACGGGAATGGGATACGGGAATGGGATACGGGAATGGGATACGGGAACATGATATGGGATACGGGAACGGGATACGGGAACAGAATACGGGAACGGAATACAGGAACGGAATACGGGAACGGAATACGGGAACTGGACACGAGAACGAGATAGGGGAACGGGATACGGGAACAGGATGCGGGAACGGGATAGGGTAAAGGGATACGGAAACGGGATACGGGAACGGGATACAGGAAGGGGATACGGGAACGGGATACGGGAACGGGATACGGGAACGGGATACGGGAACGGGATACGGGAACGGGATACGGGAATGGGATACGGGAACGGGATACGGGAACGGGATACGGGAACGGGATACGGGAACGGGATACGGGAACGGGATACGGGAACGGGATACGGGAACGGGATACGGGAACGGAATACGGGCACTGGATACGGGAACGGGATACGGGAACGGGATACGGAATACGGGAATGGGATACGGAACGGTATACGGGAACGCGATACGGGAACGGGATACGGGATACGGGAACGGGATACGGGAACGGGATACGGGAACGGTATACGGGAACGGGATACGGGAACGGGATACGGGAACGGGATACGGGAATAGGATACGGAAACAGGATACGGGAACGGGATATGGGAACGGGATACGGGAACGGGATACGGGAACGGGATAAGAGAAAGGGATACAGTTGTAGGATACGGATACGGGAACGGGATACGGGAACGGGATACGGGAACGGGATACGGGAACGGGATACGGGAACGGGATACGGGAACGGGATACGGGAATCGGATACGGGAACGGGATACGGGAACGGGATACGGGAACGGGATACGGGAACGGGATACGGGAACGGGAACGGGATACGGGAACAGGATACGGGAACGGGATACGGAACCGGGATACGGGATACGGTTTACGGGAATAGGATACGGGAACGGGATCGGGATACGCGAACGGGATACGGGAACGGGATACGGGAACGGGATACGGGATACGGGAACGGGATACGGGAACGGGATATGGGAACGGGATACGGGAACGAGAACGGGATACTGGAACGGGATAATGGAACGGGATACTGGAACGGGATACGGGAACGGGATACGGGAACGGGATACGGGAACCGGACATGGGAACCAGATACGGGAACCAGATACGGGAACCGGATACGGGAACGGGATAAGGGAACAGGATACGGTAACGGGATACGGTAACGGGATACGGTAACGGGATACGGTAACGGGATACGGTAACGGGATACGGTAACGGGATACGGTAACGGGATACGGTAACGGGATACGGTAACGGGATACAGTAACGGGATACGGTAACGGGATACGGTAACGGGATACGGTAACGGGATACGGGAACGGGATACGGGAACAGGATACGGGAACGGGAGACGGGAACGGGATACAAGAACGGGAACGGGGTACGGAATACGACATACGGACTACGGACTACGGACTACGGAATACGGAATAAGGAATAAGGAATACCGAATACTGAATACGGAATACGAGATACGGGAAACGGCTAGCATATATAAATTAGCTGGCTATATAAATTGCGCATCGCGCAATAAAGGCCATCTAGTCTCTATATTATAAATCCTAAAAGATGACCCGCCGCCGCCGCCGCCGCCGCCGGAGTGACGCCCTAAATCGGTTCCTGTGCAGCCGTCTGATGAGTTATGAGGGTGATTTTTTCAGCACTTTTGGGTCCCGTGATTCAACAGGTCGTATCAAGTTTTGGTGTCGATCCGACCGATGGTGCGGCGTCGGCACGTGCGCGCGTGCGCCATTCGTTTAACATGGGAAACGCGACATTGTGAAATCGCGAAAAATGGGCAAGTTTCGCCCGGTTCCCCGGCCGCTTGCTCGGCAAACGAGAATCGCAGCGATATGCGAACAACACTATGTGATAGATAATCGATTGGCCTTGCGTATAGCATGTCGTCCAGAGCGATGTGCGTGCCACGTGCAAAGTTGTGACCACTTTCATGATAAAATTGGCATATTCAGGATTTAAATTGGTGCTCGGAAACCGTTCGACGTAAAAGGCTGATCCGGGCACCATTTTGCAGGCGCAGCGACCGTCTTCAAATTAGATGTGTTACTCAAAGCTGTGTGACTAATATTTTGGAGTTGAAGTTGAAATGCAATATTTTTGGACAATGCAATCCTTCACACCGCCGTAACACCCAAAACGAGGACAAACTTGACTGGCAAATTTACACAGACGGATAGCACTGTTCTTGCTGACCTATATCCACCCAAAATATTCTGTAAATCGCTGATAGGGAACTTATGCTGAAGTCAAACGTAAACGATTACCGACGCTAACGTTGCAAAATAATTGCGTCGAATAAAATAGCGTCGTTTAAGTTTGCCCAAGACTGACACTGCCGCAGCCAAATTCATCAATGAGCGCATGATTAGCAGACGTCGCACCTCCCTCCCGGGGAGATTTTGTTGAAGCCGGTTGACATATGTCAGGCATGTAAACCGCTAAAATGTTTTGGCAGAGACTGCGACACGGGAACGAGATACGGTAAGAAGATATGGGAACGAAATACGGCAACAAGATACGGAACTGGGTACGGAAAGGGATGCTGGAACGAGATACGAGAACACGATACGGGAATGAGATACGGTAACTAGATATGGTAAGAAGATATCGGAACGGTGCACTAGATACGGGAATAAGATACGGGAGCGGCATACGGGAACGGGTCACGGGAACGGGCTACGGGAACGGGCTACGGGAACGGGATACGGGAATGGGATACGGGAACGAGATACGGGAACGGGATACGGGAACGGGATACGGGAACGGGATACAGGAACGTGATACGGTAACGTGATACGGGAATGGGATACGGAAACAAGATACGGAAACGGGATACGAGAACGGGGACTGGAGTGGGAGCCCGATACGGGATACTGGAACGGGATACGGCAACGGGATACAGGAATGGGATACGGCAACGGGTACGGGAATGGGATACGGGAATGGGATACGGGAATGGGATACGGGAATGGGATACGGGAATGGGATACGGGAATGGGATACGGGAATGGGATACGGGAATGGGATACGGGAATGGGATACGGGAATGGGATACGGAAATGGGATACGGGAATGGGATACGGGAATGGGATACGGGAATGGGATACGGGAATGGGATACGGGAATGGGATACGGGAATGGGATACGGGAATGGGATACGGGAACATGATATGGGATACGGGAACGGGATACGGGAACAGAATACGGGAACGGAATACAGGAACGGAATACGGGAACGGAATACGGGAACTGGACACGAGAACGAGATAGGGGAACGGGATACGGGAACAGGATGCGGGAACGGGATAGGGTAAAGGGATACGGAAACGGGATACGGGAACGGGATACAGGAAGGGGATACGGGAACGGGATACGGGAACGGGATACGGGAACGGGATACGGGAACGGGATACGGGAACGGGATACGGGAATGGGATACGGGAACGGGATACGGGAACGGGATACGGGAACGGGATACGGGAACGGGATACGGGAACGGGATACGGGAACGGGATACGGGAACGGGATACGGGAACGGAATACGGGCACTGGATACGGGAACGGGATACGGGAACGGGATACGGAATACGGGAATGGGATACGGAACGGTATACGGGAACGCGATACGGGAACGGGATACGGGATACGGGAACGGGATACGGGAACGGGATACGGGAACGGTATACGGGAACGGGATACGGGAACGGGATACGGGAACGGGATACGGGAATAGGATACGGAAACAGGATACGGGAACGGGATATGGGAACGGGATACGGGAACGGGATACGGGAACGGGATAAGAGAAAGGGATACAGTTGTAGGATACGGATACGGGAACGGGATACGGGAACGGGATACGGGAACGGGATACGGGAACGGGATACGGGAACGGGATACGGGAACGGGATACGGGAATCGGATACGGGAACGGGATACGGGAACGGGATACGGGAACGGGATACGGGAACGGGATACGGGAACGGGAACGGGATACGGGAACAGGATACGGGAACGGGATACGGAACCGGGATACGGGATACGGTTTACGGGAATAGGATACGGGAACGGGATCGGGATACGCGAACGGGATACGGGAACGGGATACGGGAACGGGATACGGGATACGGGAACGGGATACGGGAACGGGATATGGGAACGGGATACGGGAACGAGAACGGGATACTGGAACGGGATAATGGAACGGGATACTGGAACGGGATACGGGAACGGGATACGGGAACGGGATACGGGAACCGGACATGGGAACCAGATACGGGAACCAGATACGGGAACCGGATACGGGAACGGGATAAGGGAACAGGATACGGTAACGGGATACGGTAACGGGATACGGTAACGGGATACGGTAACGGGATACGGTAACGGGATACGGTAACGGGATACGGTAACGGGATACGGTAACGGGATACGGTAACGGGATACAGTAACGGGATACGGTAACGGGATACGGTAACGGGATACGGTAACGGGATACGGGAACGGGATACGGGAACAGGATACGGGAACGGGAGACGGGAACGGGATACAAGAACGGGAACGGGGTACGGAATACGACATACGGACTACGGACTACGGACTACGGAATACGGAATAAGGAATAAGGAATACCGAATACTGAATACGGAATACGAGATACGGGAAACGGCTAGCATATATAAATTAGCTGGCTATATAAATTGCGCATCGCGCAATAAAGGCCATCTAGTCTCTATATTATAAATCCTAAAAGATGACCCGCCGCCGCCGCCGCCGCCGCCGGAGTGACGCCCTAAATCGGTTCCTGTGCAGCCGTCTGATGAGTTATGAGGGTGATTTTTTCAGCACTTTTGGGTCCCGTGATTCAACAGGTCGTATCAAGTTTTGGTGTCGATCCGACCGATGGTGCGGCGTCGGCACGTGCGCGCGTGCGCCATTCGTTTAACATGGGAAACGCGACATTGTGAAATCGCGAAAAATGGGCAAGTTTCGCCCGGTTCCCCGGCCGCTTGCTCGGCAAACGAGAATCGCAGCGATATGCGAACAACACTATGTGATAGATAATCGATTGGCCTTGCGTATAGCATGTCGTCCAGAGCGATGTGCGTGCCACGTGCAAAGTTGTGACCACTTTCATGATAAAATTGGCATATTCAGGATTTAAATTGGTGCTCGGAAACCGTTCGACGTAAAAGGCTGATCCGGGCACCATTTTGCAGGCGCAGCGACCGTCTTCAAATTATATGTGTTACTCAAAGCTGTGCGACTAATATTTTGGAGTTGAAGTTGAAATGCAATATTTTTGGACAATTTAATCCTTCACACCGCCGTAACACCCAAAACGAGGACAAACTTGACCGGCAAATTTACACTGACGGATAGCACCGTTCTTGCTGACCTATATCCACCCAAAATATTCTGTAAAACGCTCATAGGTAACTTATGCTGAAGTCAAACGTAAACGATTACCAACGCTAACGTTGCGAAATAATTTCGTCGAATAAAATAGTATCGTTTAAGTTTGCCCAAGACGGCCACTGCCGCAGTCAAATTCAACAATGAGCGCATGACTAGCTGACGTCGCACCTCCCTCCCGGGGAGATTTTGTTGAAGCCGGTTGACATATTTCAGGCATGTAAACCGCTAAAATGTTTTGGCAGAGACTGCGACACGGGAAAGAGATACGGTAAGAAGATATGGGAACGAAATACGGCAACAAGATACGGAAACTGGGTACGAGAAAGGGATGCTGGAACGAGATACGGGAACAGGATACGGGAATGAGATACGTTAACTAGATATGGTAAGGAGATATCGGAACGGTGTACAAGAAACGGGAATGAGATACGGGAGCGGGATACGGGAGCGGCATAAGTGAACGGGATACGGGAACGGGATACGTGAACGTGATACGTGAACGTGATACGTGAACGGGATACGGGAACGGGTTACGGGAACGGGTTACGGGAACGGGTTACGGGAACGGGTTACGGGAACGGGTTACGGGAACGGGTTACGGGAACGGGTTACGGGAACGGGTTACGGGAACGGGTTACGGGAAAGGATTACGGGAACGGATTACGGGAACGGGTTACGGGAGCGGGATAAGAGAACGGGATACGGGATCGGGATACGTTAACAGGATACGGGAACGGGATACGGGAACGGGATACGAGATACGGGAACGGGATATGGGAACTGGATATGGGAACAGGATACGGGAACGGTATTCCGGAACGGGATACGGAAACGGGATACGGGAACGGGATACGGGAACGGGATACGGGAACGGGATACGGGAACGGGATACGGGAACGGGATACGGGAACGGGATACGGGAACGGGATACGGGATACGGGAACGGGATACGGGAACGGCATACGGGAACGGGATACGGGAACGGCATACGGGAACGGCATACGGGAAGGGGATACGGGAACGTCATATGGGAACGGGATATGGGAACGGGAGATGGGAACGTGATACGGGAACGGGATAAGGAAACGGGAACGGGATACGGGATACCGTATACGGGAATGGGATACGGGAATGGGATACGGGAACGGGATACGGGATAGGGAACGAGATACGGGAAGGGATACGGGAACGGGATACGGGAACAGGATACGGGAACAGGATACGGGAACGGGATACGGGAACGGGATACGGGATACGGGAACGGGATACGGAAACGGGATACGGAAGCGGGATACGGGATACGGGAACGGGATAAGGGAACGGGATACGGGAACGGCATACGGGAACGGGATACGAGCACGGGATACAATATACGGGAAATGGATACGGAACGGGATACGGGAACGGGAAACAGGAAGCGGATTCGGAAACTGGATACGGGAGCGGGATAAAGGATACGGGATCGGATACGTGAACGGGATACGAGATACGGAAACGGGAAACGAGATACGGGATACGGGAACGGGATACGGGATACGGGAACGGGATACGGGAACGGGATACGGGAACGGGATACGGTGACGTGATACGGTAACGTGATACGGGAACGTGATACTGGAACGGGATGCGGAAACGAGATACGGAAACGGGATACGGGAACGTGAACGGGAACGGGAACGGGAACTGGAGAGGGAGCGGGACACGGTATACGGTATACGGGATACGGTATACGAGAACAGGATACGGGATACAGGATACGGGATACGGGATACGGGATACGGGATACCGGATACGGGATACCGGATACGGGATACCGGATACGGGATACCGGATACGGGAACGGGATACTGGAACGGGATACGGGATACTGGAACGGGATACGGGAACGGGATACGGGAACGGGATACGGGATACGGGAACGGGATACGGGAACGGGATACGGGAACGGGATACGGGAACGGGAACGGGATACGGGAACGTGATACGGGAACGGGATACGGGAACGGGATACGGGAACGGGATACGGGAACGGGATACGGGAACGGGATACGGGAATGGGATACTGGATACGGTAATGGGGTACGGGAACGGGATACGGGAACGGGATAGGGCACGTTATACGTGAACGGGATACGGGAACGGGATACGAGAACGAGATACGGGAACTGGATAGGGTAACAGGATATGGAAACGGGATACGGAAACGGAATACGGAAACGGGATACGGAAACGGGATACGGAAACGGGATACGGAAACGGGATCCGGAAACGGGATACGGAAACGGGATACGGGAACGGGATACGGGAACGGGATACGGAAACGGGATACGGAAACGGGATACGGAAACGGGATACGGAAACGGGATACGGAAGCGGGATACGGAAACGGGATACGGAAACGTGATACGGAAACTGGATACTGAAACGGGATACGGAAACGGGATAGGGAACGGGGTACGGGAACGGGATACGGGAACGGGATACGGGAACGGGATACATGAAAGGGATACGGGAACGGGATACGGGAACGGGATACGGGAACGGGATACGGGAACGGGATACGGGAACGGGATACGGGAACGGGATACGGGAACGGGATACGGGAACGGGATACGGGAACGGGATACGGGAACGGGATACGGGAACGGGATATGAAAACGGGATACAGGATAAGGGAACGGGATACGGGAACGGGATATGGGAACGGGATACGGAAACGGGTTACAAGAACGAGACACGGTATACGGGCATGGGATACGTAAACAGGATACGGAAACGGGATACCGGAACGGGATACCGGAACGGCATACCGGAACGGGATACCGGAACGGCATACCGGAACGGGATACGGGAACGGGATACGGGAACGGGACACGGGAACGGGATACGGAAACGGGATACGCGAACGGGATACGGAAACGGGATACGGGATACGGGAACGGGTTATGGGAACGGGATCCGGGAAGGGGATACGGGAACGCGATTCGGGAACGGGATAGGGGAACGGGAACAGGATACGGGAACAGGATACGAGAACAGAATACGGGAACAGGATACGGGAACAGGATACGGGAACAAGATTCGGGAACAGGATACGGGAACAGGATACAGGAACAGGATACGGGAACAAGATACGGGAACAGGATACGGGAACAGGATAAGGGAACGCGATACGGAAACGGGATACGATAACGGGAACGGGATACTGGTACGGGATAATGGTACGAGATACTGGTACGGGATACTGGTACGGAATACAGGAACGGGATACGGGAAGGGGATACGGCAACGGGATACGGCAACGGGATACGGCAACGGGATACGGCAAAGGGATACGACAACGGGATACGGCAACGGGATACGGCAACGGGACACGGCAACGGGATACGCCAACGTGATACGGCAACGTGATACGGGAACGGGATACGGGAACGGGATACGTGAACGGGATACGGGAACAGGATACGGGAACGGGATACGGGATACGGGATACGGTAACGGGATACGGGATACGGGAACGGGATACGGGAACGGGATACGAGAACGGGATACGGGAACGGGATACGGGAACGGGATACGGGAACGGGATACGGGAACGGGATACGGGAACGGGATACGGGACACGGGAACGGGATACGGGAAAGGGATGCCGGAAAAGGATGCGGGAACGTGATACGGGATACGGGAATGAGACACGGGAACAGCAACAGGCAAGGAATACGGGAACAGGGTACGGGATACGGGAGACGTAATCCAGAATACGGGATACGGGACACGTGATACGGGATACAGGATGCGGGATGCGGGATGCAGGATGCAGGATGCAGGATGGGGGGTGCGGGATGCGGGATACAGTATACCGAAATCGGGTACAGGAACGGGATCCGGGATTCGGGAACGGGATATTAGCTGCCTATATAAATTGAAGGCTATATAAATTGCGCATCGCGCAATACAGGCCCTCTAGTCCCTATCTCTATATTATAAATCCTAAAAGATGACCCGCCGCCGCCGCCGCCGCCGCCGCCGGAGTGACGCCCTAAATCGGTTTCTGTGCAGTCGTCTGATAAGTTATGAACGTGATTTTTTCAGGACTTTTGGGTCCCGTGATTCAACAGGTCGTATCAAGTTTTGGTGTCCATCCGACCGACGGTGCGGCGTTGGCACGTGTGCGCGTGCGCTATTCGTTTAACATGGGAAACGCGACATTGTGAAATCGCGAAAAACGGCCAAGTTTCGCGCGGTTTCCCGGCCGCTTGCTCGGCAACTGAGAGTCGCACCGATATGCGAGCAACACTATGTGATAGATAATTGATTGGCCTTGCGTATAGAATGTCGTCCAGAGCGATGCGCGGGCCACGTGCAAAGTTGTCACCACTTTCATGATAAAATTGACATATTCAGGATTTAAATTGGTGCTCGGAAACCCTTCGACGTAGAAGGCTGAACCGGGCACCATTTTGCAGGCGCAGCGACCGTCTTCAAATTATATGTGTTACTCCAAGCTGTGCGACTAATATTTTGGAGTTGAAGTTGAAATGCAATATTTTTGGACAATTTAATCCTTCACACCGCCGTAACACCCAAAACGAGTACAAACTTGACCGGCAAATTTACACAGACGGATAGCGCCGTTCTTGCTGACCTATATCCACCCAAAATATTATGTAAATCGCTCATAGGTACCTTATGCTGAAGTCAAACGTAAACGATTACCGACGCTAACGTTGTGAAATAATTGCGTCGACTAAAATATCATCGTTTAAGTTTGCCCAAGACTGACACTGCCGCAGTCAAATTCATCAATGAGCGCATGACTAGCAGACGTCGCACCTCCCTCCCGGGAGATTTTGTTGAAGCCGGTTGACATATTTCAGGCATGTAAACCGCTACAATGTTTTGGCCGAGACTGCGACACGGGAACGAGATACGGTAAGAAAATATGGGAACGAAATACGGCAACAAGATACGGAAACTGGGTACGAGAAAGGGATGCTGGAACAATATGCGGGAACAGGATACGGTAACTAGATATGGTAAGGAGATATCAGAACGGTGTACGAGATACGGGAATGAGATACGGGAGCGGGATTCGGGAGCGGGATACGGGAACGGGATACGGGAACGGGATACGGGAACGGGATACGGGAACGGGAACGGGGTACGGGAACGGGGAACGGGATACGGGAACGGGATACGGGAACGGGATACGGGAACGGGATACGGGAACGGGATACGGGATACGGGATACGGGATACGGGATACGGGATATGGGATACGGGATACGGGATACGGGAACGGGATACGGGAACGAGATACGGGAGCGTGATACAGGGACGTGATACGGGAACGTGATACGGGAATGGGATACGGAAACAAGATACGGAAACGGGATACGGGAACGGGGACTGGAGTGGGAACGCGATACGGGATACGGCAACGGGATACGGGAATGGGATACGGGAATGGGATACGGGAATGGGATACGGGAATGGGATACGGGAATGGGATACGGGAATGGGATACGGGAATGGGATACGGGAAAGGGATACGGGAATGGGATACGGTAATGGGATACGGGCATGAGATACGGGAATGGGATACGGGAATGGGATACGGGAATGGAATACGGGAATGGGATACGGGAATGGGATACGGGAATGGGATACGGGAATGGGATACGGGAATGGGATACGGGAATGGGATACGGGAATGGGATACGGGAATGGGATACGGGAATGGGATACGGGAATGGGATACGGGAATGGGATACGGGAATGGGATACGGGAATGGGATACGGGAATGGGATACGGGAACGGGATACGTGAACGGGATACGGGAACATGATATGGGAGACGGTAACGGGATACGGGCACAGAATACGGGAACAGGATACGAGAACGGGATACGGGAACGGGATAGGGTAACGGGATACATACGGAAACGGGATACGGGAACGGGATACGGGAATGGGATACGGAACGGTATAGGGAACGCGATACGGGAACAGGATACGGGAACAGGATACGGGGACAGGATACGGGAGCAGGATAGGGAACGGGATACGGAAACGGGATACGGGAACGGGATACGGGAACGGGATACGGGAACGGGATACGGGAAGGGGATACGGGAACGGGATACGGGAACGGGATACGGGAACGGGATACAGGAACGGGATACGGGAACGGGATACGGGAACGGGATACGGGAACGGGATACGGGAACGGGATACGGGAACGGGACGGGGACGTGATACGGGAAACGGGATACGGGGACGCTATACGGGAACGGGATACGGGAACGGGATACGGGAATGGGATACGGGAACGGGATACGGGAACGGGATACAGGAACGGGATACGGTAACAGGATACGGTAACTGGATACGGGAACGGGATACGGGAACGGGATACGGGAACGGATACGGGAACAGGATACGGAAACTGGATACGGAAACGGGATACGGGAACGGGATACGGGAACTGGATACGGGAACGGGTTACGGGAATGGGATACGGTAATGGGATACGGGAACGGGATATGGGAACGGGATACGGGAACGGGATACGGGAACGGGATACGGGAACGGGATACGGGAACGGGATACGGGATACGGGAACGGGATACGGGAACGGGATACGGGAACGGAATACGGGAACGGAATACGGGAACGGGATACGGGAACGGGATACGGGAACGGGATACGGGAACGGGATACGGGAACGGGATACGGGAACGGGATACGGGAACGGGATACGGGAACGGGATACGGGAACTGGATACGGGAACGAGATACGGTAACGAGATAAGGGAACGGGATACGGGATACGGGCATGGAATACGGGATACAGGATGCAGGATGCGGGATGCGGGATACCGGAATGGGATACAGGAACGGGATACGGGAACGGGATATTAGCTGGCTATATAAATTGAAGGCTATATAAATTGCGCATCGCGCAATAAAGGCCTTCTAGTCTCTATATTATAAATCCTAAAAGATGACCCGCCGCCGCCGCCGCCGCCGCCGCCGGAGTGACGCCCTAAATCGATTCCTGTGCAGCCGTCTGATGAGTTATGAACGTGTTTTTTTCAGCACTTTTGGATCCCGTGATTCAACAGGCCGTATCAAGTTTTGGTGTCCATCCGACCGACGGTGCGGCGTTGGCACGTGTGCGCGTGCGCCATTCGTTTAACATGGGAAACGCGACATTGTGAAATCGCGAAAAACGGCCAAGTTTCGCGCGGTTTCCCGGCCGCTTGCTCGGCAACCGAGAGTCGCACCGATATGCGAGCAACACTATGTGATAGATAATTGATTGGCCTTGCGTATAGAATGTCGTCCAGAGCGATGCGCGGGCCACGTGCAAAGTTGTCACCACTTTCATGATAAAATTGACATATTCAGGATTTAAATTGGTGCCCGGAAACCGTTCGACGTAGAAGGCTGAACCGGACACCATTTTGCAGGCGCAGCGACCGTCTTCAAATTAGATGTGTTACTCAAAGCTGTGTGACTAATATTTTGGAGTTGAAGTTGAAATGCAATATTTTTGGACAATGCAATCCTTCACACCGCCGGAACACCCAAAACGAGGACAAACTTGACCTGCAAATTTACACAGACGGATAGCACTGTTCTTGCTGACCTATATCCACTCAAAATATTCTGTAAATCGCTGATAGGGAACTTATGCTGATGTCAAACGTAAACGATTACCGACGCTAACGTTGCGAAATAATTGCGTCGAATAAAATAGCGTCGTTTAAGTTTGCCCAAGACTGACACTGCCGCAGTCAAATTCATCAATGAGCGCATGACTAGCAGACGTCGCACCTCCCTCCCGGGGAGATTTTGTTGAAGCCGGTTGACATATGTCAGGCATGTAAACCGCTAAAATGTTTTGGCAGAGACTGCGACACGGGAACGAGATACGGTAAGAAGATATGGGAACGAAATACGGCAACAAGATACGGAAACTGGGTACGGAAAGGGATGCTGGAACGAGATACGAGAACACGATACGGGAATGGGATACGGTAACTAGATATGGTAAGGAGATATCGGAACGGTGTACTAGATACGGGAATAAGATACAGGAGCGGGATACGGGAACGGGCCACGGGAACGGGCTACGGGAACGGGATACGGGAACGGGATACGGGAACGGGATACGGGAACAGGATACGGGAACGGGATACAGGAACGGGATACGGGAACGTGATACAGGAACGTGATGCGGGAACGTGATACGGGAATGGGATACGGAAACAAGATACGGAAACGGGATACGAGAACGGGGACTGGAGTGGGAGCGCGATACGGGATACTGGAACGGGATACGGCAACGGGATACAGGAATGGGATACGGCAACGGGTACGGGAATGGGATACGGGAATGGGATACGGGAATGGGATACGGGAATGGGATACGGGAATGGGATACGGGAATGGGATACGGGAATGGGATACGGGAATGGGATACGGGAATGGGATACGGGAATGGGATACGGGAATGGGATACGGGAATGGGATACGGGAATGGGATACGGGAATGGGATACGGGAATGGGATACGGGAACATGATATGGGATACGGGAACGGGATACGGGAACGGGATATGGGACCAGAATACGGGAACGGAATACCGGAACGGAATACGGGAACGGAATACGGGAACGGAATACGGGAACGGAATGCGGGAACGGAATACGGGAACGGAATACGGGAACGGAATACGGGAACGGAATACGGGAACGGAATACGGGTTCGGAATACGGGAACTGGATACGAGAACGAGATAGGGGAACGGGATACGGGAACGGGATGCGGGAACGGGATAGGGTAAAGGGATACGGAAACGGGATACGGGAACGGGATACGGGAACGGGATACGGGAACGGTATACGGGAACGGGATAGGGGAACGGGATACGGGAACGAGATACGGGAACTGGATACGGGAACGGGATACGGGAACGGGAAATGGGATACGGGAATGGGATACGGAACGGTATACGGGAACGCGATACGGGAACAGGATACGGGAACAGGATACGAGAACAGGATATGGAACGGGATACGGGAACGGGAAACGGGAACGGGATATGGAAACGGGATACGGGAACGGGATACGGGAACTGGATACGGGTAAGGGATACGGGAACGGGATACGGGAACGGGATACGGGAACGGGATACGGGACCGGGATACGGGAACGGGATACGGGAACGGGATACGGGAACGGGATACGGGAACGGGATACGGGAACGGGATACGGGAACGGGATAGGGGAACGGGATACGGGAACGGGATACGGGAACGGGATACGGGATACGGGAACGGGATACGGGGACGAGATACGGTAACGGGATACGGTATCGGGATACGGTATCGGGATACGGGAACGGGATACGGGAACGGGATACGTGAACGGGATACGAGAACGGGATACGGGAACGGGATACGAGAACGGGATACGAGAACGGGATACGGGAACGGGATACGGGAACGGGAACGGGATACGGGAACGGGATACGGGAACGGGATACGTGCACGGGATATGAGAACGGGATACGGGAACGGGATACGGGAATGGGATACGGGAACGGGATACGGGAACGGGATACGGGAACGGGATACGGGAACGGGATACGGGATACGGGATACGGGAACGGGATACGGGATACGGGAACGGGAACGGGATACGGGAACGGGATACGGGATGCGGGAACGGGAACGGGATACGTAATACGGAATACGGAATACGGAATACGGAATACGATATACGGAATACGGAATAATGAATACGGAATACGGAATACGGGACACTAGAAACGGCTAGCATATATACATAAGCTGGCTATATAAATTGCGCATCGCGCAATAAAGGCCATCTAGTAAATCCTAAAAGATGACCCGCCGCCGCCGCCGCCGCCGCCGCCGGAGTGACGCCCTAAATCGGTTCCTGTGCAGCCGTTTGATGAGTTATGAGGATTATTTTTTCAGGACTTTTGGGTCCCGTGATTCAACAGGTCGTATTAAATTTTCAGCTTAATAAGACCAACGGTGCGGCGTCGGCGCGTGTTCGCGTGCGCCATTCGTTTAACATGGGAAACGCGACATTCGAAAATCGCGAAAAACGGGCCAGTTCCTCGCGGTTCCCCGGCCACTTGCTCGGCAACCAAGAGTCGCAGCGGTATGCGAGCAACACTATGTGATAGATAATCGATTGGCCTGGCGTATAAGATGTCGTTGAGAACGATGCGCGTGCCACGTGCAAAGTTGTGACCACTTTCATGATACAATTGGCATATTCAGGATTTAAATTGGTGCTCGGAAACCATTCGACGTAGAAGGCTGAACCGGGCACCATTTTGCAGGCGCAGCGACCGTCTTCAAATTATATGTGTTACTCAAAGCTGTGTGACTAATATTTTGGAGTTGAAGTTGAAATGCAATATTTTTGGACAATTTAATCCTTCACACCGCCGTAACACCCAAAACGAGGACAAACTTGTCAGGCAAATTTACACAGACGGATAGCGCCGTTCTTGCTGACCTATATCCACCCAAAATATTATGTAAATCGCTCATAGGTAACTTATACTGAAGTCAAACGTAAACGATTACCGACGCTAACGTTGCGTAATAATTGCGTCGAATAAAATAGCATCGTTTAAGTTTGCCCAAGACTGACACTGCCGCAGTCAAATTCATCAATGAGCGCATGACTAGCTGACGTCGCACCTCCCTCCCGGGGAGATTTTGTTGAAGCCGGTTGACATATTGCAGGCCTGTAAACCGCTAAAATGTTTTGGCAGAGACTGCGACACGGGAACGAGATACGGTAAAAAGATATGGAAACGAAATACGGCAATAAGATACGGAAACTGGGTACGAGAAAGGGATGCTGGAACGAGATACGGGAACAGGATACGGGAATGAGATACAGTAACTAGATATGGTAAGAAGATATCGGAACGGTGTACGAGATACGGGAATGAGATACGGGAGCGGGATATGGGATACGGGAACGGGATACGGGAACTGGATACAGGAACGGGATACGGGCACATCATACGGGAACGGGATACGGGAACGGGATACGGGAACGGGATACGGGAACGGGATACGGGAACGGGATACGGGAACGGGATACGGGAACGGGATACGGGAACGGGAACGGGATACGGGAACGGGATACGGGAACGGGATACGGGAACGGGATACGGGAACGGGATACGGGAACGGGATACGGGAACGGGATACGGGAACGGGATACGGGAACGGGATACGGGAACGGGATACGGGAACGGGATACGGGAACGGGATACGGGAATGGAATACGGGATACAGGAACGGGATACAGGAACGGGATACGGGAACGGCATACGGGAACGGGATCGGGAACGGCATACGGGAACGAGATACGGGAACGGGATACGGGAATGGGATACGGGAACGGGATACGGGAACGTGATACGGGAACGTGATACGGGAACGGGATACGGGAACGGGATACCGGAACGGGATACGGGAACGTGATACGGTAACGGGATACGGTAACGGGATACGGTAACGGGATATGGTAACGGGATACGGTAACGGTATACGGTAACGGGATACGGTAACGGGATACGGTAACGGGATACGGTAACGGGATACGGTAACGGGATACGGTAACGGGATACGGTAACGGGATACGGTAACGGGATACGGTAACGGGATACGGTAACGGGATACGGTAACGGGATACGGTGCGGGATACGGTAACGGGATATGGGCACGGGATACGGGAAATGGATACGGGAACGGAATACGGGAACGGGATACAGGAACGGGATACAGGAACGGGATACGGGAATGGGATACGGGAACAGGATACCGGAACAGGATACCGGAACAGGATACCGGAACAGGATACCGGAACAGGATACCGGATCACGATACCGGAACTGGATATGGAAGCGGGATACGGGATACGGGAACGAGATATGGGAACGAGATACAGGTACGGGATACATGTACGGGATACAGGTACGGGATACAGGTACGGGATACAGGTACGGGATACAGGTACGGGATGCAGGTACGTGATACAGGTACGGGATACAGGCACGGGATACAAGTACGGGATACAGGTACGGGATACAGGTACGGGATACGGGGACGGGATACGGGAAGGGGATACGGGAACTGGATACGAAAACGGGATACTAGAACATGATACGGGATACGGGGACGGGATACGGGATACAGGATACGGGAACTGGATACGGAAACGGGATACGGAATACAGAATACGGAATACGGAATACGGAAAACGATATACGGAATACGGAATACGGAATACGGAATACGGGATACGGGAAACGGCTAGCATATATAAATTATCTGGCTATATAGATTGCGCATCGCGCAATACAGTCCCTCTAGTCTCTATATTATAAATCCTAAAAGATGACCCGCCGCCGCCGCCGCCGCCGCCGCCGGAGTGACGCCCTAAATCGGTTCCTGTGCAGCCGTCTGATGAGTTATGAGGATGATTTTTTCAGGACTTTTGGGTCCCGTGATTCAACAGGCCGTATCAAGTTTTGGTGTTGATCCGACTGACGGTGTGGCGTCGGCACGTGCTCGCGTGCGCCATTCGTTTAACATGGGAAACGCGACATTGTGAAATCGCGAAAAACGGGCAAGTTTCGCCCGGTTCCCCGGCCGCTTGCTCGGCAACCGAAAGTCCCAGCAATATGCGAGCAACACTATGTGATAGATAATCCATTGGCCTTGCGTATAGAATGTTGTCCAGAGCGATACGCGTGCCACGTGCAAAGTTGTGACCACTTTCATGATACAATTGGCATATTCAGGATTTAAATTGGTGCTCGGAAACCGTTCGATGTAGAACGCTGATCCGGGCACCATTTTGCAGGCGCAGTGACCGTCTTCAAATTATATTTGTTACTCAAAGCTGTGAGACTAATATTTTGGCGTCGAAGTTGAAATGCAATATTTTTGGACAATTTAATCCTTCACACCGCCGTAACACCCAAAATGAGGACAAACTTGTCCGGACAATTTACACAGACGGATAGCGCCGTTCTTGCTGACCTATATCCACCCAAAATATAATGTAAATCGCTCATAGGTAACTTATGCTGAAGTCAAACGTAAACGATTACCGACGCTAACGTTGCGAAATAATTGCGTCGAATAAAATAGCATCGTTTAAGTTTGCTCAAGACTGACACTGCCGCAGTCAAATTCATCAATGAGCGCATGACTAGCAGACGTCGCACCTCCCTCCCGGGGAGATTTTGTTGAAGCCGGTTGACATATTTCAGGCATGTAAACCGCTAAAATGTTTTGGTAGAGATTGCGAACGGGAACGAGATAAGGAAGAACACATGGGAACCAAATACGCCAACAAGATACGGAAACTGGGTACGAGAAAGGGATGCTGGAACGAAATACGGGAACAGGATACGGGAATGAGATACGGTAACTAGATATGGTAAGGAGATATTGGAACGGTGTACGAAATACGGGAATGAGATACGGGAGCGGGATACGGGAGCGGGATACAGGAACGGGATACGGGAACGCGATACGGAAACGACATACGGGAACGGGATACGGGATACGGGAACGGGATGCGGGAACGGGATACGGGAACGGATACGGGAACGGATACGGGAACGGGATACGGGAACGGGATACGGGAACGGGATACGGGAACGGGATACGGGAATAGGATACGGGAACGGGATACGGGAACGGCATACGGGAACGGGAAACGGGATACGGGATACGGGTTACGGGAACGGAATACGGGAACGGAATACGGGAACGGGATACGGGAACGGGATACAGGAACGTGATACGGGAACGTGATACGGGAATGGGATACGGAAACAAGATACGGAAACGGGATACGGGAACGGGGACTGGAGTGGGAACGCGATACGGGATACGGCAACGGGATACGGCAACGGGATACGGGAATGGGATACGGGAATGGGATACGGGAATGGGATACGGGAATGGGATACGGGAATGGGATACGGGAATGGGATACGGGAATGGGATACGGGAATGGGATACGGGAATGGAATACGGGAATGTGGTACGGGAATGGGATACGGGAATGTGATACGGGAATGGGATACGGGAATGGGATACGGGAATGGGATACGGGAATGGGATACAGGAATGGGATACGGGAATTGGATACGGGAATGGGATACGGGAATGGGATACGGGAATGGGATACGGGAATGGGATACGGGAATGGGATACGGGAATGGGATACGGGAATGGGATACGGGAATGGGATACGGGAATGGGATACGGGAATAGGATACGGGAATGGGATACGGGAATGGGATACGGGAATGGAATACGGGAATGGGATACGGGAATGGGATACGGGAATGGGATACGGGAATGGGATACGAGAATGGGATACGGGAACATGATATGGGATACGGGAACGGGATACGGGAACGGAATACAGGAACGGAATACGGGAACGGAATACGGGAACGGAATACGGGAACGGGATACGGGAACGGGATACGAAAACGGGATACGGGAACGGGATAAGGGACCGGGATAGGGTAACGGAATACATACGGAAACGGGATACGGGAACGGGATACGGGAACTGGATACGGGAACGGGATACGGGAACGGGATACGGGAACGGGATACGGGATGCGGGAACGGGTTACGGGAGCGGGATACGGGTACGGGATACGGGCACGGGATACGGGCACGGCATACGGGCACTGGATACGGGCACGGGATACGGGCACGGGATACGGGCACGGGATACGGGCACGGGATACGGGCACGGGATACGGGCACGGGATACGGGCACGGGATATGGGCACGGGATACGAGCACGGGATACGGGCACGGGATACGGGCACGGGATACGGGAACGGAATACGGGAACGGGATACGGGAACTGGATACGGGAACGGGATACGGGAACGGGATACGGGAACGGGATACGGGAACGGGATACGGGATACGGGTACGGGGTACGGGAACAGGATACGGGATACGGGATACTGAAACGAGTTACGGGATACGGGAACGGGATACGGGAACGGGATACGGGAACGGGATACGGGAACGGGATACGGGAACGGGATACGGGAACGGGATACGGGAACGGGATACGGGAACGGGATACGGGAACGGGATACGGGAACGGGATACGGGAACGGGATACGGGATCGGGATACAGGAACAGGATACTGGAACGGGACACGGGAACGGGATACGGGAACAGGATACGGGATACGGGAACGGGATACGGGAACGGGATACGGTATCGGGATACGGGAACGGAGAAACGGGATACGGGAACGGGATACGTGAACGGAATACGAGAACGGGATACGGGAGCGGGATACGGGAACGGGAACGGGATACGAGAACGGGATACGGGAACGGGATACGGGAACGGGATACGGGAAAGGGATACGGGAACGGGATACGGGAACGGGATACGGTAACGGGATACGAGAACGGGATACGGGAACGGGATACGGGATACGGGAACGGGATACGGGAACGGGATACGGGAACGGGATACGGGAACGGGATACGGGAACGTGATACGGGCACGTGATACGGGAACGGGATACGGAATACGAGATACGGGAACGTGATACGTAATACGGAATACGGAATACGGAATACGGAATACGGAATACGGAATACGGAATACGAGATACGGAATACGGAATACGGAATCATGAATACGGAATACGGAATACGGGACACTAGAAACGGCTAGCATATATACATAAGCTGGCTATATAAATTGCGCATCGCGCAATAAAGGCCCTCTAGTCCCTATATCCCTATATTATAAATCCTAAAAGATGACCCGCCGCCGCCGCCGCCGCCGCCGGGGTGACGCCCTAAATCGGTTCCTGTGCAGTCGTCTGATGAGTTATGTGGAGGATTTTTTCAGGACTTTTGGGTCCCGTGATTCAACAGGTCGTATCAAGTTTTGGTGTTGATCCGACCGACGGTGCGGCGTCGGCACGTGCGCGCGTGCGCCATTCGTTTAACATGGGAAACGCGACATTGTGAAATCGCGAAAATCGGGCAAGTTTCGCCCGGTTCCCCGGCCGCTTGCTCGGCAACCGAGAATCGCAGCGATATGCGAGCAACACTATGTGATAGATAATCGATTGGCCTTGCGTATAGGATGTCGGCCAGAGCGATGCGCGTGCCACGTACAAAGGTGTGACCACTTTGATGATAAAATTGGCATATTCAGGATTACAATTGGTGCTCGGAAACCGTGCGACGTAGAAGGCTGAACCTGGCACCATTTTGCAGGCGCAGCGACCGTCTTCAAATTAGGTGTGTTACTCAAAGCTGTGTGACTAATATTTTGGAGTTGAAGTTGAAATGCAATATTTTTGGACAATGCAATCCTTCACACCGCCGTAACACCCAAAACGAGGACAAACTTGACCGGCAAATTTACACAGACGGATAGCACTGTTCTTGCTGACCTATATCCACCCAAAATATTATGTAAATCGCTTATAGGTAACTTATGCTGAAGTCAAACGTAAACGATTACCGACGCTAACGTTGCAAAATAATTGCGTCGAATAAAATAGCGTCGTTTAAGTTTGCCCAAGACTGACACTGCCGCAGCCAAATTCATCAATGAGCGCATGACTAGCAGACGTCGCACCTCCCTCCCGGGGAGATTTTGTTGAAGCCGGTTAACATATGTCAGGCATGTAAACCGCTAAAATGTTTTGGCAGAGACTGCGACACGGGAACGAGATACGGTAAGAAGATATGGGAACGAAATACGGCAACAAGATACGGAACTGGGTACGGAAAGGGATGCTGGAACGAGATACGAGAACACGATACGGGAATGAGATACGGTAACTAGATATGGTAAGGAGATATCGGAACGGTGTACTAGATACGGGAATAAGATACGGGAGCGGCATACGGGAACGGGTCACGTGAACGGACTACGGGAACGGGCTACGGGAACGGGCTACGGGAACGGGATACGGGAACGGGATACGGGAACGAGATACGGGAACGGGATACGGGAACGGGATACGGGAACGAGATACAGGAACGTGATACGGGAACGTGATACGGGAATGGGATACGGAAACAAGATACGGAAACGGGATACGAGAACGGGGACTGGAGTGGGAGCCCGATACGGGATACTGGAACGGGATACGGCAACGGGATACAGGAATGGGATACGGCAACGTGTACGGGAATGGGATACGGGAATGGGATACGGGATTGGGATACGGGAATGGGATACAGGAATGTGATACGGGAATGGGATACGGGAATGGGATGCGGAAATGGGATACGGGAATGGGATACGGGAATGGGATACGGGAATGGGATACGGGAATGGGATACGGGAACATGATATGGGATACGGGAACGGGATACGGGAACAGAATACGGGAACGGAATACGGGAACGGAATACGGGAACGGAATACGGGAACGGAATACGGGAACGGAATACGGGAACGGAATACGGGAACTGGATACGAGAACGAGATAGGGGAACGGGATAAGGGAACGGGATGCGGGAACGGGATAGGGTAAAGGGATACGGAAACGGGATACGGGAACGAGATACAGGAACGAGATACGGGAACGGGATACGGGAACGGGATACGGGAACGGGATACGGGAACGGGATACGGGAACGGGATACGGGAACGGGATACGGGAACGGGATACGGGCACTGGATACGGGAACGGGATACGGGAACGGGATACGGAATACGGGAATGGTATACGGAAAGGTATACGGGAACGCGATACGGGAACGGGATACGGGATACGGGAACGGGATACGGGAACGGGATACGGGAACGGTATACGGGAACGGGATACGGGAACGGGATACGGGAACGGGATACGGGAACGGGATACGGGAATAGGATACGGGAACAGGATACGGGAACGGGATATGGGAACGGGATACGGGAACGGGATACGGGAACGGGATAAGAGAAAGGGATACAGTTGTATGATACGGGAACGGGATCGGGATACGGGAACGGGATACGGGAACGGGATACGGGAACGGGATACGGGAACGGGATACGGGAACGGGATACGGGAACGGGATACGGGAACGGGATACGGGAGCGGGATACGGGAACAGGATACGGGAACGGGATACGGGAACGGGATACGGGATACGGTTTACGGGAATAGGATACGGGAACGGGATCGGGATACGCGAACGGGATACGGGAACGGGATACGGGAACGGGATACGGGAACGGGATACGGGAACGGGATACGGGAACGGGATACGGGAACGGGATACGGGAACGGGATACGGGAACGGGATACGGGAACGGGATACGGGAACGGGATACGGGAACGGGATACGGGAACGAGAACGGGATAATGGAACGGGATACGGGAACGGGATACGGGAACGGGATACGGGATACGGGAACGGGATACGGGAACGGGATACGGGAACCGGATACGGGAACCAGATACGGGAACCAGATACGGGAACCGGATACGGGAACCGGATACGGGAACAGGATACGGGAACGGGATACGGGAATGGGATACGGTAACGGGATACGGTAACGGGATACGGTAACGGGATACGGTAACGGGATACGGTAACGGGATACGGTAACGGGATACGGTAACGGGATACGGTAACGGGATACGGTAACGGGATACGGTAACGGGATACGGTAACGGGATACGGGAACAATATACGGGAACGGGAGACTGGAACGGGATACAAGAACGGGAACGGGGTACGGAATACGACATACGGACTACGGACTACAGAATACGGAATAAGGAATAAGGAATACCGAATACTGAATACGGAATACGAGATACGGGAAACGGCTAGCATATATAAATTAGCTGGCTATATAAATTGCGCATCGCGCAATAAAGGCCATCTAGTCTCTATATTATAAATCCTAAAAGATGACCCGCCGCCGCCGCCGCCGCCGCCGCCGCCGCCGCCGCCGGAGTGACGCCCTAAATCGGTTCCTGTGCAGCCGTCTGATGAGTTATGAACGTGATTTTTTCAGCACTTTTGGGTCCCGTGATTCAACAGGTCGTATCAAGTTTTGGTGTCCATCCGACCGACGGTGCGGCGTTGGCACGTGTGCGCGTGCGCCATTCGTTTAACATGGGAAACGCGACATTGTGAAATCGCGAAAAACGGGCAAGTTTCGCCCGGTTCCCCGGCCGCTTGCTATGTAACCGAGAGTCGCAGCGATATGCGAGCAACACTATGTGATAGATAATCGATTGGCCTTGCCTATATAATGTCGTCCAGAGCGATGCGCTTGCCACGTGCAAAGTTGTGATCACTTTAATGATAAAATTGGACTATTCAGGATTTAAATTGGTGCTCGGAAACCGTTCGACGTAGAAGGCTGAACCGGGCACCATTTTGCAGGCGCAGCGACCGTCTTCAAATTATATGTGTGACTCAAAGCTGTGTGACTAATATTTTAGAGTTGAAGTTGAAATGCAATATTTTTGGACCATTTAATGCTTCACACCGCCGTAACACCCAAAACGAAGACAAACGTGACCGGCAAATTTACACAGACGGATAGCACCGTTCTTGCTGACCTATATCCACCCAAAATATTATGTAAATCGCTCATAGGTAACTCATGCTGAAGTCAAACGTAAACGATTACCGACGCTAACGTTGCGAAATAATTGCGTCGAATAAAATAGCATCGTTTAAGTTTGCCCAAGACTGACACTGCCGCAGTCAAATTCATCAATGAGCGCATGACTAGCAGACGTCGCACCTCCCTCCCGGGGAGATTTTGTTGAAGCCGGTTGACATATTTCAGGCATGTAAACCGCTACAATGTTTTGGCAGAGACTGCGGCACGGGAACGAGATACGGTAAGAAGATATGGAACGAAATACGGCAACAAGATACGGAAACTGGTTACGAGAAAGGGATGCTGGAAGATGGAAGAAGATAGATACGGGAACAGGACACGGGAATGAGACACGAGAACTAGATATGGTAAGGAGATATCGGAACGGTGTACGAGATACGGGAGCGGGATACGGTAACTGGATACGGGAGCTGACTAAGGTATCCCGGATACGGGATACGGGATCAGAATACGGAAACGGGATACGGGAACGGGATAGGGGAACGAGATAGGGGAACGGGATACAAGATACGGGAACTGGATACGGAACGGGAAACAGGAAGAGGTTTTGGAAACTGGATACGGGAGCGGGATAAAGGATACGGGATCGGATACGTGAACGGGATAACGAGATACGGGATACGGGAACTGGATACGGGAACGGGATACGGGATACGGGAACGGGATACCGGAACTGGATACGGGAACGGGATACTGGAAAGGGTTACGGGAATGGGATACGGGAACGGGATACGGGAAAGGGAGACGGAAACGGGATACGGGATACGGGAACGGGATACGGGAACGGGGTAGGGAACGGGATACTGTTTACGGAATACATGATACGGGATACGGGATACGAGATGCGAGATAAGAGAAACGGGATACGGGAGATGGGATACGGGAGATGGGATACGGGAGATGGGATACGGGAGATGTGATACGGGAGATGGGATACGGGAGATGGGATACGGGAGATGGGTTACGGGAGATGGGATACGGGAGATGGGATACGGGAGATGGGATACGGGAGATGGGATACGGGAGATGGGATACGGGAGATGGGATACGGGAGATGGGATACGGGAGATGGGATATGGGATCCGGGAAATGGGATACGGGAGATGGGATACGGGAGATGGGATACGGGAGATGGGATACGGGAGATGGGATACGGGATGTGACACGGGATACGGAATACGCGATATGGTATACGCGATACGGGATACGGCTGACTATAAATTAGCTGGCTATATAAATTGCGCATAGCGCAATACAAGCCCCCTAGCAGTGGCATTTTTTTTGGCAGGTTTTCTAGCAGTGGAATCTAGCAGTGGCAGGGGTTGTCATCCCTTCAGCCGCCATAGGCTCAATTTGCTTTTGCTATGCCATAAAAAGAACCACGTATGTCAACCAACCGAAAACCGTGACATACGTGGTTCTTTCTCGGGCGTGACGTCATCTATGCGATTTTTTTGGCGCACCGACATTTGTGGCGCGGCTTATATATGGCCTTTTAACATTAGCGAAGGAGTAAAATCTTTGTTCCTTCGCTGTCAAAATAAAAGTGACTTAGGAGCAAAATGTTATTTAGATAAGTTAGAGACCTTGAATCGGTCTTTCGTTCATGTTTGTAAATCGGCTCGGTATAATTATCTATATAGTCTTTCAAAAATTGCGAGTTAAAATTGATTTGTATAGAGGCAAGGGATTCTACGTCCAGATGACGTCACCACCCCTGATTCGGATTCGGTCAAATCGCCGGATGACTCTACCTTCTTATATGGCCTTGCGCAGTGGTATCTCATCAGTACCTAAGATTAATGCACCTTACTTAATCATAGAAAGCAAGTGATTATGTGAAGTGAGGTAAATCTGTCATGCAAATTCGATAATATAATGTTCTGTCTGCTGTTATTTGTACATATTACACGGCGCTGTCCGCAATAACACTTTGTAGTCTCTGCATAAGCTTGTTGCCATGTAGCGCAAGCAGAGACAAACATTTCTGCATGTTGTGTCGTACCTACTCATTCTTATCAATAATTGCATATTTGGTGTACAATGATGTAGTCAATGTTGAGGATATGGCTGCTACCATAGTGTCAATTCATTCCACTTAAAAACTATTCTGTGCCCATTTGGCAGCGCCGATGTAACGAGAGCTTCCGTATCGTATATTGACTAGGCCCAACCATAATGGGTACGTAATTCACATGGTGTAGAATGTCAGGATTTTCTCAAGTTACATGCATGCCCGAAAACGTAGAGGTGAACATTTATATGGTTGGTGCTTAAAATACTATCACATATTTAGTTTGATGTAATGCAAATGTGACGTTTCAAAGACGATAACAAAAGCCGATGAATCTCGCCGGCGTTGCTTAGCAACCAAATACATACGATATTCCTGCCGCTAGATGGCACAAGCAGCAAACGCCTGAAGTTATGCTGTACCACATAGGTTGACGCCGAAAACTGCGGCTCAACGATAAGATTCTGTTATTGATGCCTTTGTTAATGGCAACAAATAAATATTGACATGTCATTGGTCATCCCAATCTAGATTAACCCTGGCCCTACAGGCCCCCCCTGGCCTGACAGGCCCCCCTGAGGTATTTCTTGAATAACTTTTTACACATGCGGTGCATCTTGCTGAATTTTTTGGTAGCTGGGTTTACAGCAATTATACGTAGGCTGTAAACATTTATTTGAAATTGGTTGAGAAATTTGGGAAATAATGACGTTTTGATGACGTCATGTTGGTACAAAATTAGAAATATTATACAAATCGTAGAAAATAGAGTTTAAAAGCAATTTGCAAACGTAATTTAACAAAGATACAAAATGGGATTTTCTTTAAAATGGCAATCTCAGATTGTCAAAGGTTTGGGTTTTTGACCCCTAAAATAAATAAAAAATAGTTTTTTTTAAATCCCCACAAAATCAAAATTTTCAAAGATTAAAAAAAAAACGGAATACGTGTGAGAGAACTGAGTATGGACAATACTCATATCCAATTTCAAAGCAATATCTTCATTTCTGACTGAGCGATGGCTCCCTAAGTGTAAGAAACTGATGACGTCATTTTTAAAAATAATTTTTTTTTGACTTTTTTGACAAGATACGAACAAGTAATTACCTTTTATGTATGTCTGAGCCAAAACTGGTCTAGGAACATGTCTTTTTATTTACATTTATCAGTTTCTAATTTTGCGGTTTTCTGAAGAGCAAAATCGCTGTTTTGGACGTGGTAAATCCGAGGTCATTCACTTGACCTGGAAGGTCATCCGTTGACCTGAAACCTAAAAATCGCATACTGTTAGATTCCTCTCATGACAGGCAACATGGTGGTTCTTACCGCATTGCTCTAAGTTGCTTGGTTTGAAAGTTAACAAGGGGGGGCCTGTCAGCCCCCCCCCCCCGTAGGGCGAAGGTGAAAAAAGCTCCCGTAGGGCGAGGGTTAAGTATTGTTTAGGTGCATTTCAGTGAACCACTGGTGGCCAGTTTTGCCTCCAAAATGCAACAGTGACGTGTATTTGTTCCTAGCTAAGCTGATCTACATTCTACAATCTGGCAACTGGATACATACGAAACACATCATAGGTAGACATCAACACTCAGTTTATTTGTCCTCATATGTCCTTTTTATCACCCAGGTCGTCCGTGGCTTTCAACCATGCCGCGACCAGGACGCCCAACTGCAGCCGACCGCCGGCGGGCCGCCGAGCGCATGCGCCGACTTCGAGAGAGGCGTTCTGAGGAAGAGCACCAGGCCGAGCTGCTTCGGCGTAGGGAGGAACGGGCTGCAAATGAGGACAACCAAGAGCGAGAGCGCCAACGCCAGCAGGAGCGCCAGCAAGACGAGGCCAACCGAGAGCGAGAGCGCCAACGCCAGCAGCAGCGCCAGCTGGACGACGCCAACCGGGAGCGAGAACGGGAGCGGCAGCAGCAGCGCCAGCAGGACGACGCCAACCAGGAGCGGGAGTGGGAGCGGCAGCAGCAGCGCCAGCTGGACGACGCCAACCGGGAGCGAGAGCACGGGCGCCAGCAGCAGCGCCAGCTGGACGAGGCCAACCGGGACCGAGAGCGGCAGAGGCAGCAGCGGCGCCAGCAAGACGATGCCAACCAGGAGCGGGAGCGCGAGCGGCAGCAGCTGCGCCAGCTGGACGACGCCAACCGGGAGCGGGAGCGCGAGCGGCAGCAGCAGCGCCAGCAAGACGACGCCAACCAGGAGCGGGAGCGCGAGCGGCAGCAGCAGCGCCAGCAAGACGAGGCGTACCAGGCCAATCACCGCGAACATGCTGACCGCCACCGCCGCGAGCGTCGCGCCCAGTCACCGTCACGCGAGGCTCGCCATGTCGCGGACGTCCTGTCCGGTGAGCAGGCTGTGCCGCTCAACACCGTCGGTGACAGAGACCGTGCGTGCCGGCACTGTGCAGCACTGCTGTGGCCGGAAGAGCGGGCCAGTCTCTGCTGTGCTGGTGGTAAGGTGCAGCTGGCTCCTCTGCCAGCTCCTCCACCCAACCTGCGCCAGCTGTGGACGGAGGAATCGGGTGCAGCAAGAATCTTCCGCAAGCACACGCGGCACATCAACTCTGCGCTGGCTCTCGCCTCCCAGACGGTGCGAGAGATTCACCCTCCGCGCCCAGGATTCGCCCCTAACGTCGTCATCCAGGGACGCCTGTACCACCGTCTGGGGCCACTGCAGGCACGCGATGGCGAGGTGCCGAAGTTTGCCCAACTTTACATCAACGACCCACAGAGTGAGGATCCTGAAGCGGAAGCGGCGCTGCGGCTCGGCCACGTTCGGCTCAGTGCCGGCACCCCTGCGGCGACACAGCATGTGCTGCTCCAGCTGCTGCTCCAGCTGCAACAGCTGCTCCGCCAACACAACCCCTGGGTCAGGGACTTCATTATGGCCAGTGAAGTCCCAGAGGACCAGGTAGAGCACATGCGCCTGGTCATCAGCGCTGAAGCGCGCCCGGCAGGAGAGCACGCGCGGCGCTACAACCGGCCGGAGGGTTTTCAGGAGGTATCGGTCCTGATCGGAGAGGAGCCTACTCACCGGGACATCGTCCTACGTCGGCGCGCCGCCGGCGACGGCGCTGACCTGGCCGCCATCAGCGAGTGCCACCGGGCCTACGAGCCACTGCACTTCGTGCTGCTGTACCCGTTCGGCACAGACGGCTGGCACCCGGACATCCTGCAGACGCAGCCTGACGGCGGCCGGCCCGCCCGCAGGGTGACCGCCCTGCAGTACGCCGCCCACCGTCTGCAGACGCGGCCGGCCGATGACGACTCGCTGCTGCGAGCACGTCGGCTGTTGCAGGAGTTCTGCTGCATGGCCTTCGCCAGGGTCGAGACGCAGCGTCTGGTGTTCCTGGCCATGAACCAGCGTCAGATCCGGGCGGAGCTGTATCAGCACCTGTGCGACGCCATGGCCGGTGACCGGGAGGACGCCGCCGCTGCCGCCGCCGCTGCCGCCGCCGCCGCCGCCGCCGTCCCTGGACAGGCGGCAGGTCACGGCGCAGAGGACGTCGCCGCCGGACAGGCTGCAGCACACGGCGTTGGACGCCTCGTCATCCTGCCGCCTACCTTCGTCGGCGGACCGCGCCACATGCAGGGCAGGTGAGAAGACGGGCATATGTGCTACGAGTAGAATTGCACGTACAGAAACCTGTGTGGTGTTTCTGATTTGTTATCGTCATATCATCTGATGCCTTTCAGGTGTTTGTCACATGTACCGACTAACATGTATGACAGTATGAATTTATTTTGCTTCGCACTGTAGGTCAACTTTGCACTGAATGCGAAGTTGCATTTGATTATAATTTGTGCATTGGTGCCGTCAACAGGCGACACGAACTCTGATACATACCACATGTTATTGGTCAAAATCGGCACCTGACCTATAACAAATCTGACGCACTGTATTGTTTCGCTGCAGGTACCTGGACGGGATGGCAATCGTCCGGAGCATGGGCAAGCCGTCGCTCTTCATCACGGTGACGTGCAACCCGGCGTGGGAGGAGGTCACCAGGGCCCTCCTGCCGGGTCAGAGGCCCGAAGACCGACCAGACGTGCTGGCCCGGGTTTTCCACCTGAAGCTGCAGTGCCTGCTGCATGACCTCACCAAGAGTGGCGCCTTCGGCCGTGTAATCGGCTTTCTGGGCGTCATCGAGTTTCAGAAGCGTGGAAGTCCGAATAATGCCTCATACGGGCGATAGCCGACACACAATAGGCGTCCACTGTTATAGCACGTGGATAATATTGTGTCGCACACTGTTACTGAAGTGCAATATGTCAAAGACTGGCAGTCTACTTGTGACTGTATCGAACCTGTCTGTGTGCTGTCTCGGCAAACCCGAGGAGCTGGCCGGCAGTCTCCGGGGGATGCTGTTTTTTTTTGTTTTTTTTTTTTTACCCGGACCGGCCTATAGCCATATCCCGGGTTTGGGGAAAGTACTTCTGGCAATTTGCCAGGCAAAGTGTTACGTTAGTCGGTTTATGGGAACCCGAGCAAGAAAGGGAATAGGGTAGCTATTTTACGTTAAGTGAATTCTTCACAGTAAATCTAAAGTCTATCTTACGTTAAGTATTTCGTTCAAAGTCAAAGTTAAAATAAAACACGAGACACATACATGCACAATATATTTCATACACACACAGAGCAGAGTACTTGTACAGTGTCAGAGTTGATGGAGCCATGGGGTGCCGTCAGGATGCTGTTTTTTTTTTTTTTTTTTTTTTTTCCCGGACCGGCCTATAGCCATATCCCGGGTTTGGGGAATTACTTCTGGCAATTTGCCAGGCAAAGAGTTACGTTATCCGGTTTATGTGGACCCGGGCAAGCTAGGGAGAAGGGGAGCTATTTTACGTTAATTAATTACTTTAACCGGTTTATATGTACCCGGAGAAATTATTTGTTCAAAGTAAATATAATATCTAACATTACGTTAAGTATTTCGTTCAAGGTCAAATATAGTATCTAGCATTACGTTAAGTATTTCGTTCAAGGTAAAAAATAAGTCAAACACGAGACACACATGCATACATATTTTTATTACAATACACCTGTACAGTGTCAGTGTTGATGGAGCCATGGCGGTGCCGTCATTGCAACAACGGGAGACTGTTGCCAGTCTCCCTGGCTCCGGCGCCTCGGCGAGACCTGGTTGTGGGGTGTATTTAGCTGGGCGAAAAGTCCTGAATAATAAAAAACCCAGCGTCTAAGGCAAAGGGGAAAAAACCTGCGCGGTGGGCCAAAAATGCGCAAGGCCAAAAAAAACCTGTTATATTTGATTAGCTAAGCGTGTTTGGTAGAGATAATCTAAGAGAAGACCTATCAATTCAGGATAACTATCACCTAACAGTGTTTGAAGATTTAATGTGATGCTATTTTGTTGTGTGTAATTAATAATGTGCTGTCGTTTATCGTTGTGTACTGGGCAAGTAAGAAGTAAGTGCTTGATTGTGTATCGCGGATAACCTGGGCAATGTTGGCAATTTGGTGGCGGGAGATTCTCCATAATATAATAATGAGTAATTTTTGTATGACCGAGACGGAGGCGCGCCAATATTACCTCCTTCTCTCTACAATTCTGGTGACTAGATATAAAATGTTGGACTTTTGGCTTGATTGGATGAAGATGAAAATGTGGAGCGGCGTCCCACTCGCTCTGGCGCAGTATGCTAAGTTGAGAATTAATATAATTTAACACGTCTGATACTGGGCTTGGAAGTTGGTTTACTGAAGGTAATTCTAGGCTCAATTTCGCAAGTCTGTCGGCTTCCTCGTTTCCCGGGATACCTGCGTGTCCTGGGATCCAGAGGAATTCAATACTATTGTTTTTACTGTTTAAATACTTGATTAGTTGTCTGATTTTAAATACTATCGGGTTTCTACATTCACTAATCGAGGAAATAGCCGTGAGCGAGGCGGACGAGTCTGTGCAAATGACTACTTCCTTAAGTTTTTCTTTTCTGACATATATTAATGCTAATAAAATGGATGACAATTCCGCTGTGTATACGCTATTTATGTCGGGAAGTCTAAAGTTATTGCTAACTGTGTTTGTGTAGAATGCACCACCGGTTCGGCCGTCGCTTCGAGAGCCGTCTGTGTATATGTATGTGTATGTGTTGTGTTGTGCTTTGTGTTCGTTGAAGAGTGTGTGTGTCTCTGCCGCCGTGACTGTGTTTTTGTTGTGTGTGAAGAGGCGGTGTGTGTCTGGTGTTGTGTCGAGCCAGTGAGATGTGAGTGGTGGCGTTGGCATTGTGTTGATGTGTGGAATGTTGAATAGTGCGAGTGTTTGTCTGATTCTGTGACTGATGAGTGGGTGTCGTTTTTGTAGTAGTGTTTGTCGTCTTGTGGGTGCGGGGTGATTTAAGATGTGGAATGTTGGGCGTGTGGGGTGTGAACTTGCTCTGGTGTAGAATCTAAGTAGTGTGTATTTGCGTCGGCGGCAGAGTGTGGGAATGTTTGTGTCGATGTGTAAGTTTGTGGTGTTGGTGGTGCGGCAGGCTCCAGTCACGATCCGCAAGGCAGCGTTTTGGACAGTTTGCAATTTGTTAATTTGTTTGGAACATATGTCATCAAATAAGAATGCGTTATAGTCCAGTACTGGGCGTACCAGGGAAGTATATAGTTGGAGAAGAGTGACACGATCTGCGCCCCACTCTCGACCAGCCAATGACTTCATAATATTAATTCGTCTCGTACATCTCTGCACTAAATCATTGAAGTGTGGGATGAACGAGAGACGTGTGTCTAGCGTTATTCCCAGATACTTGAATGATTTGACGAAAGGGATAATTTGATTGTTATATTTTAATGGAATGTAGGGTTCCACATATGCAGGTCTCTTTGAAAAAATTAGAGATGCATATTTACTTGGAGAAATTTCCAGACCCCATTTGTCGCACCATACCTTTATATCAATGAGTACTAGTTGTAACATTTTGCTGGCTTGATCGACACTCGGGTGCGAGAACCACACCGCCAGGTCATCAGCGTACATTGAAAATTTAAGACCTTTGTCGATCTTGTTAATATTACTGAAAATGTCGTTAATCATAATTAAAAATAGGGTCGGGGAGAGGACCGATCCCTGTGGGACACCGTGGTCCTGATTTTGATTTGGAGAATATGTGTTGCCGCACCTTACATTAAAAGTTCTATTTTCTAAAAAGTTTTGGATAAATTTAGCGAGTCGACCTCGAATTCCGGCCTTATGGACCTTTACTAGAAGTGCAGTCTTATTGACTCTGTCAAACGCAGCTCTCAAATCAAGAAAGAGGGCAGCTGTGACCTCTCTCCCTCGAAAGCCGCGCTGGACAGAGTCGATAAGACCAACTAAATTGTCCGCAGTGGAGCGACCAGGTCGAAAACCACTTTGGTGTGGGGAAAGTATATTATTTGTTTCAATGTATGTCCTGATGCGTCCATTAACCATGCGTTCGAATAGTTTACATGCACAACTAGTTAGAGAAATGGGGCGATAGCTAGCGGGAGAAGATTTGGGTTTGCGAGGTTTGATTATAGGAATTAGCGTACTATTATGCCAAGATTCAGGGAAAGTGCCATCAAACCACATGGTATTGAAGGCTGTTAGTAAGTTGGTGAGACCAGTCTCTGTCAAGTTTTTAAAGAAGGAGTAGTCAACTTGATCTGGTCCTACAGAAGTTTTACCACATTTACCTATAGCGTACGTTAACTCGGAGTTGGTAAAAAGAGAGTTGTAGATTTCTACATTATTAGAGTCAAAGCTAATAGATTGGAATTGATCGTTAAGTTGGTTATTAAAAGTTGGTGTACATTGTTGCGTTGATGATATGTTAGCGTAGTGTTGTGCAAATTGTGTTGCCACCTCTAGGGGAAGCGTGTAAGATGTGTTGCGTATTTGTAAGTGTGGGATTTTGTATGCCGGTGGTCTTTTATTTGAAAACGATTTAATTAATGTCCAAATTTTTGAGAGGGAGGTAAATCGATTAAAGGTAGATGAGAATTCCTGCCAAGATTCTTTTTTTGCTTTGTCAATGATTGTTTTAGCCAAAGAGCGGGTTTTCCGCGCTTCGTGTTCGTTTTCTGCAGTTATACAAGATTGAAATTTTCGAAATGCTCTTTTCCGGAGGGCAACAGCTCTTTGGCATTCTGTGTTCCACCACGGGGCAGTACGCTGCCTCGGGTGGCGTTGTGTGTGTGTGCGTGTGTGTGGAATGTGCTGGTGTGCTGATGCGAGAATAGTGTTTAAAAATGTGTTAATGTCAGTCTGGGAGTCTGCGGGGTGACTAGTGTCAATGTGTTTTTGAAAGGAGGACCAGTCGGCTCTGCGAAGGTTCCATCTAGGCAGAGAGTAAAAATTTGTCTGTCCTGAAGGGACTTGGAGTTCTAAGTGAATTGGGTAATGATCGCTAAAAAGAGGGTCAGATTGTGCATTAAATGTAAAAAGAGTTGCGATGCGTGGTGTGGCGAAGGCGAGATCAATGGCGCTGTAAGTCAACACGCCTCCTGAGTGGTGTACGTGTGTGGGTGATTGGTCGTTAAGGAAGACCAAATTATGCCGGTCCAGTAGGTCCAGCATAATTTGGCCGCGGAGAGAGTTCCGAAGGCAGCCCCACGCCCGACTATGCGCGTTGAAATCGCCCATAATCAGACATGGGGTGTTAATATTTGTAATAAGCTGGGAAAAAGAATCAATGTCTATGTCCTCAGTCGGACGAAAATAAATAGAGATAAGAGTTAGTTCTATCTGAGCGATTTTAATATTAACGCCGACTGCGTCTAAGGTTGTTTGAAGGTCGATTTGGTGATGCAAAAGTTGGTTTGAAATAAGCAAAGCCGAGCCGCCTCGGCGCGGTGACGCATTTACGTTGTTTGTATAAAGGCTATATCCGGGTATTTTAAGAGTATAATTATTAAAGTCGGCGTCGATAAAACGGGTTTCCTGGACAGCGGCTACTAACGGATTATTATTTAAGACATAATGTTTGAATTGCCCCCAATGGGATATTAATGATCTAACATTCCATTGGAGGATGAATTCTGATTGTTTGTTATTCATCGTGAGTTACTTCCAGACCTTGCCTCGCGGTCGCCCGGGTACGCCTGCATTGGGAGCGGGAGCGGGGGGGGGGGCTCGACCTATCTGTAGGGAGCTGGGCGGGGCGGATGGGCTGGAAGCCTGAGTTGCTTTCCTCTGAGAGCAGGGGAAGGGGGAGGGGGGAGGGCGGGGAGAGGGAGCAGGGGGGCGGGGAGATGGAGCGGCTGGGGAGCGGGGAGGGGGGGGGGGGGCGGGAGGGCGGCGAGAGGGAGCGGCGGGAGGGCGGGGAGCGGGAGGGGCGAGGCTGGGTGCGGTGGCTGGTCACGCGGCGGGTGACGGCTCGGAGCAGTGAGGTGTCCGACTCGCCTGCAGACGAGTCGTCGGAGTCTTCCTCCGTGGATGGCCCCCTGGTGCTCTGGGGATCTGAGTCCTGGGACCCGGCTGGGGACTCCGCCAGATGTTCGGCGGGGGTGGGCGTGGGTGCCACTGGGGCACAGCCAGAGTCCGTGTTGGACTTGGCTTGGGAGGGGCAGGGCTCGCAGGGGCGCTCGACCTGAGCAGCCGCCTGCACCGGTGGGAAGGACCCGCGTGGGGACCGACGGGGAGAGGGCGTGAGTCGGGTCGGGGTTGGCAGCAGCGGCCACACTCTGGGAGCCAGCGCTGGGGTGGGAGGCGGGGCGATTAGCGTCGCCCGTCGGGCCTTGGTCTGTTCGACCACTGTCCGTCTGGCCGGGCAGTCCCGGGACCACGCGGCGTGGGGTCCGCCGCACGACACGCAGCGCATCGCTGCGGTGTCGCCACAGTCACAGTGGGCTGTCTCGTGCGACGAGGCGCACTTCCCGCAGGTGGGGAGACGGGCGTGGCAGTTCCGCTGGTGGTGGCCGAAGCGCCAGCAGTATCGGCACTGCTGGGGCGCCGGGGTCCACTCAGTTACTGCGGCTCTGATGTAGCCGCAGTAAATCTGCTGAGGCAGGTCTAGCCCCCGGAACCGGAGCTTGATCATGGGATTCGGTCCCGGCTTTTGGGACCTCATCCTCACAACCTCCGTGACCCCTTGGGTCACCAGCTCCTGCAGGAGCACGGCCTCGGTAAGGCCGTTTACATCGGGGCAGTAGATGTAGCCCTGGCAGGAGTTCATCCTGTCAGGGGCAGACACCTCACAGGCCGCGTCCAGGAAGGACGTTAGGCCCATGACCCGCTTCGTCTGCTGGTCAGACAGTGTCTGTACCAGCAGGCCGCCAGTACGGATGGGCTTGGCGGAAGCCACCTCTCCGCAGAGGTTGACCAGCTGGCGTCTGATCTCGAAGGGGTTCGCCTGGCGAAAACTCACCCCGTCCAGCCTCTGGATGAGGAGGAGAGCCGGTCCGTCGGGTGGAGAGGTGTCTGGCGGGAGCCAGGCACCGGGACGGTCGGGGCGGGGCTCCTGATGGGAGCCGGGGTTTCGGGGGCGCGCGCCGGTACGGGAGGGGGACCCCTGAGGGGGGTCGGGAGGGTCGGGGGGACGGCGAGAGCCGGGCCCCTGGACGGGGCGGGCGGGGCCCCTGAGGGCGGCGGGGGGGCGGGGTTCCGGGGGGTAGCCATCGTCGTGGCTTAGGAGGATAGGATGGGGGCTAACTATTTACTTTAAATGCCACACACGACAGAACGTGTTGGCACCTGCAAATTAACTTCCCAAGACTGGAGGGGACCTACGCCGTGGGATTAACCCGTAGAAGTGTAAGAAAGATAAGATTTAGAGTAGGGTAGGAGAGAGTTGGTGAAAAGAGGTCTCAGACTGGCTTAGTTGGTCCAACCTGCCACCCCTCCAGGTCGTTTGTGGACCGTTCGGGCCAAGCAGGCTGGGCGTACACCGTTAGGTATCCGCCAGTGGACTAGTTTAGGAAAGAGATAAGATAAAAGCAGAATGAAAAACAGTGAAATTATCACGAATTCCAAAGGAACCTTTCGCGAAGACTACCTATCTAAAGGGTCTAACAACCCTGCCACAAGCACGTGGACAGGGTTCCGCACCCGGAAGCGGTGGAGGGCGTCTACCTATCTAAGGGTCTAACAACCCTGCCACACGCACGTGGACAGGGTTCCGCACCCGGAAGCGGTGGAGGGCTGACGAAGGCTGGCTGGAGGCGTCCACAGGTCCGTTGTCGTAGTCGATGTTTTCAATGTCAGGATGCTGCGCGCACAACACTGATGCTGTGCGGCACAGCACTCGCATCCAAGTGCGCATGCGCAAGGAAGTCAGCCAGGCGGCCCGGGCGCCCGTGCGGGCGAGAAGTTGGCCCGGATGAGTACTCGGCCGCTCAGTCGAGAGACAGACACCGGCAGGCGCGCCACTCAGTTCACACAGGATACGGACCCGCCTCCCCAGTTTCACGTCCGTGCTGCTAGGGGAACTGAGCAGAGCGGGCCCGTTTCGGGCCGGGGACCGGCCGGCCCGGACAGGTGTGAATCGCGTATGAGGCGACACCTGTCTGCTCAGCCTGCCGCGCCCGACCGTCTCTTATTAGCCGCTTCCCTGGCCTCTGTGTGATGTTTTTTATGTTGACCTGTATGAATGTTTGATTGACTGTGTTGCTAATCCACCTGACCATTTTACCTTCTTTTATCTTCTAACGAGAGGTGGTAACAGCCACACGCTTGTGTGGATCACCTTAATAAACATCTGAGTCTGAGTCTGAGACTATCGTTAACTATTGTATGAATGCCGACCTGAGAACTGCAATAACCTCACGTACTACATTCTAAGCATGACTTTGACGTTATTTTACTTACTTCAATTTGCTTCAATTTAACATTTTGTAAGCAATGGCTTAGCCAAGTTCAAAAACGTTATATCGACAGCTGTGACGAAAGACATCTGCAAAACCTGAACTTGTATTGTCAAGCATGTCGGGCACCTGAATGCATGCTATAAATTGCATTCGGTATCAAAACCTATATCTACTGTTTTTTGTTATTTTGACGTTTATATACTTGCTGGTGTATGGCAGTATGGGCTATCATTTATTTAAAATACGTCTCAACATAAATTTTCAAGTAATTTGCAAATTAACATTTACCTAACTCGATTCAGCGTCCCATATAAACTACATGCAATGCTCCTTCTTTCCCAGGACTGCCACACAGCCACATTCTGCTGATACTCGACCGTGCTGATCGTCCGACCACGGCTGACGACATCGATGTCATGGTGTCAGCCGAGCTGCCCGACCCGCAGGAGTCGGAGCAGGCGCGCCGTCTGCACAGCGTCGTGCTCAACTGCATGACGCACGCCCAGTGCGGTGCAGCCAACCCAGCAGCGGGCTGCATGCAGGACGGCCGCTGCTCCAAGCACTTCCCCAAAGAGTACGCGGCGCAGACCCAGTGGCGGGATGACAGCCCGTACCCAGTGTACCGCCGACGCGCTCCCGACACCGGCGGCCAGCAGGTGGAGCACCGAGGTCGGCTGGTGAACAACCAGTGGATCGTGCCATACTCTCCGCTCCTGTCTCTCCGCTATCTGTGCCATGTAAACGTGGAAATCTGCTGTTCGGTGGAGTCGGTCAAGTATTTGTTTAAGTACATATATAAGGGCCATGACCGTCAGATGGTGCGCACCGACCGACAGCAGGCAGCAGAGGCGGACGAAATCTGCACCTTTCAAGACCTACGGTCCATCGGCGCCAGCGAGGCCTGCTGGCGGCTCTTTCAATTCGAAATGAGCAGCCGGTCGCCAGCTGTCGAGCCGCTACAGGTCCACCTTCAGGACCACCAGCTGGTCTACTTCGAGGAGGGCCAGGAGCAGCAGGCCGCCGCCGCCGAGCCCAAGGACACGGCGCTGACAGCGTGGATGCGGTACAACCGCGAGTCCGCCGCCGCCGACCCGAACTGCCTCCAGTTCCGGTACCCCGACTTCCCGCGCCACTGCCGCTGGGACAAGGGGCGCAGGCGCTGGATTAAGCGGCGCAACTACCAGACGGCGATCACCATCGGCCGCGTGGTAAACATATCCCCACAGCAGGGTGACGTGTTTTATCTGCGGATGCTGCTGCACCACGTCCCCGGTGCGACCAGTTTCGCCGAGCTGCGCACAGTCGACGGAGCAGTGTGCGGCTCCAACAAGGAGGCCTGCCGTCTGCGTGGCCTGCTGCAGGATGACGGCGAGTGGGACGTGACGATGCGGGATGCCACCTTGGCACAGATGCCGCCACAGCTCCGCCAGCTGTACGTCACCATCGCACTCTTCTGCGAGCCGGCCGACCCTGCAGCACTGTTTGGACGCCACCAGGCAGCCCTCGCCGAGGACTACGCGCGCCGCCATCAGGGTCTGGACATCGCTGTCGTCCAATCGCTGGCACTGCTGGACATTGAGCGGCGACTGCAGCGTGCCGGCAAGGAGCTGGCCGATCTGCAGCTGCCGGCCATACCTGCGGAGCACCGGCTGCTGGCCGCCCAGCTGGAGGAGGCTGCAGAGCTGCGCCGTCTGCCGCCCGTCATACAGGAGGAGCTGGCGTACGACGACGAGGCTCTACGCGTGCAGACCGACGCCCGGCTGCCCACTCTGCTGCCGTCACAGCGGGACGTGGTGGACTTTGTGCTGGCTGCAGTCCGGGAGCGCCGCCCGCTGGCCGTCTTCGTGGATGCCCCCGGAGGAACGGGGAAGACTTACACCCTGAACACCATGCTGGCGGCTGTGCGGGCTGAGCGGCAGGTGGCTCTGGCTGTGGCGTTCAGCGGTATCGCCGCCACGCTGCTGGACGGTGGCCGCACGTTCCACTCGCGCTTTAAGGCGCCCCTCAAAGTGAACGCCACGTCCACCTGCAACGTCCCAGTGCAGAGCCCACTGGCCGAGCTCATTCGCCGGACGCGACTCGTTGTGTGGGACGAGGCGCCGATGGCGCACCGGCACCTGCTGGAGGCGCTCGACCGCACACTGCGAGACGTCATGCGCAGCGACCAACCGTTCGGCGGGAAGGTCGTGGTGCTCGGCGGAGACTTCCGTCAGATCCTGCCCGTCATCAGGTGGGTGTGAGTCGGGAATGGTGTTAATACATACGACCAATGCATTTTCATTTTCTCCTGGCGAACATTTAATTTCTCACGTTAAGCTATATGCAGGTTTGCACTTTGGCCGTTGCAGTGGCGTACCCAGGATTCGCTCCAGAAGGGGCAATTTTTGCTCAGGGGGGCATAAAGTACCCCCACCAAAAAAACTCACCGGATTTGGCCCATTATATTTTTAAAAGGGCACATTTTCGCCATTTTTGTCTTTACAAAAAAATATCATTCATTTTTTTCGACCAAAGGGGGCACGTACAGACCTTCAGGGGGGGGGCAATTGCCCCGTCCCCCCCCCCCTTGTGTACGCCTATGGGCCGTTTCCACACTAGCATCACAATACTTCACTTATGTATTGGAATTTCCTCACAGTATTTTCAACAAAAACAAACTGCAGACACAAAGGTGAGCGAATGACAACTGTCAAATAAGATAACTGAAGTTAGACTGTTAGCAATCTGCTTTGTGATTCCTTCCAAAATGTCCGACGATAAGGTCAAATTTCCACGCTCGGCTACTGTACACAGCAAACATAGCTAATGCGTGCTCTAACAATTGCGATGTAATGATGCACCGCTTAACATTGTCTACCAATGCACACGGTAGTGTTACACATTGACGTTCAATACATACATGTGTGACAGCTTCAACACAGTGTCACTGACCTATTTGTATCTGTTTCAGGCGCGGCACGCCGCCACAGATCGTGGACGCGTGCATGCGGCGCTCCCCGCTCTGGCACCACTTTGCCACCTTCAGGCTGGCTGAAAACATGCGTGCGCGCCAGGCAGCTGCCGGCCAGGCGCCAGGCGATGAGCAGCAGTTCGCCGACTGGCTGTTGCAGCTCGGCGAAGGTCGCCTGCCAACCGACGAGGACGGCACCATCCAGCTGCCCGCAGACCTCTGCATGGACTCGGAGCCCGCACAGGTCATCCAGTGGGTTTTCGGTGACCTGCATGAGGTTCACGACGACCCCGCCTGGATCGCGTCACGTGCTGTGCTGGCGGCCAAGAACGTTGAAGTGGACGCCATCAACGACCTGGTGACCGCCGCGTTTCCTGGCGAGGCGACACA